>BMAC01000005.1:176407-203117 GCA_014905375.1 Phtheirospermum japonicum | reverse complement strand
TCTTTTCGAAAACGTAACTTGTCGGCTCGTGTTGTTCTCAATCCTCTTCACTTCTATCTTCCCTCTTCCCATTTCTCGGGTTTAAGTACTAATTATAATTATTCAAAACAAATAGAGATAAAATTAATAATTAAATTTCTACTACTGTGAGGTTATATTTTCTGGTTTTAGGGTAAGACAAAAATATAAATAAAAATGATCAAAAGAATAAATTGTCCAGTATTAGAATATGCATAATAATAATAATATTAAATGAGATTTTGAAGATACAAAATTAAAACAGATCCAAAACAAATACCATCAGAATTGGAAATAACAAATTGAAGGTTTTGTTATGGTAAATGGAAACTGAAAAAAAAACTTACTGCAATCTGTCTGAAATTCTTAAACCAGAGAATGAAGAATTAGTAGTAAAAAAAGAGGGGAAAGGAAATAAAGTTTGGGGTTTAGACCGGAGACGCAGTTGCCCCAAATCTAGCGAGTCGAAGGAGAAGGAAATTCTTACTGCAATCTGTCGACGCCGGAGAAGGCGGAGAGCCGCTGCTCATCGGCGAGTCGAAGGAGAGGAGATTTGCATCGCCTGCACCCTTGTCGTCACCGTTGATTGCCGAAGCCGATGATGTGGAGAATCACCCAATCGCCAAGCACCATAGTCGCCGTCGTCGAGAAGGAGGAGAGGAATTTTTGGCAGATTCTTATTGGGATTTTGATTTTAGGAAGAAACCGTCATCGGGAAGGAGGAGAGGAATTTGCGGAGGTGATGGTGTCAGGAGGTTTTGGGCGGTGGTTGAGGGCGACGGGCGACGATTTAGGGGAGGGAGAAAGACGCGTCGGGTACGGGAGTGAGAAAGACGTTGTGGGTACGGGAGTGAGAAAGGGTAAGATTTGTTTTGTGTGGCCAAAAAAAGCCAAGTCCAATTATTTAATTAAGGTGTTTGATAGCTAGAACGTATAAATAAGGAGACGATCTGGGATTTTTAATTTACTAGAAGGTATTTTTATTTATAAGTTCTAGATATTACACATACTAGAACGTATATCTAAAAGTACCTTCTAAATGTGGTCAACCTCAAAATTTTCAGAACGTCCATTTTAAAATCAGTTCTAGGATTACGATTTTAATTACGAAAATACCACCGGACAGACATTCTAGAACGTAGTCGAAAAATCCGTTCTAGATTGTCTGTTCTAGAATGTGTTTTTTGTACTAGTATCTATCCAACTTATACCAAAACTAATAACAAAAACTAACTAAAACACTAACAAAAATCAAGAAAAATTCATGTTAATCATTTACCAAGTATAAGAGCCTTGGCTATTTAAGACAAGACAAGGACGCAAGAGAAGAACAACTGACACACAGCTTTTTGAGAGATAACGCAGCAAGAAGCTACACGTCGCAAAGCAAGAAGAACACGAGCACAAGAAGGACTTGAAGCGACGATTCTAAACACGGAGATCTTTGAGGTTGTGTAACCAACGGAGAAGATCATCACAAGCTTGACTCCAAGTATTTTAGTATCAAGTGTTGATACTAGTATTTTTCATATATTACTTTATATTTTTGTAATTGATCTTGAACAAATAAAAGTAATATAGTTTCGGGTTTGTACACCCAAGTTCGTAAGTACTTGTACTTACGAACGAAATTTAAATTGATGTGTTCAAATTGTTTTTAACATTCCGGTGCTTTTAATTATATAGACTGTGTAATGTTAATACAAGTGTTTTAACACCAGTCTTAACATCTGCTCTTACTTTACTGCTTACAGTTTATAAACTGTTTGATATTAGTTTTAGTGTTTTAATACTGAACTTAACATCGTTTTACTGATACTTATGTATAATAACCATAGGTCCTACAAAACTACAAATTCCATCATGAGGACACCGCCTAAGTCATTGAACTACGTTTTCTTGTAAAGAATATTCACCCCGTTATCATGTCTACAATATTATTCTTGTAGAAAAAATAACTTTGCAGACAAAAGTTTATTTATCGCGTGTCTTATTTATATTCCGCTCTATGTTCACAATCTTCACATTTTACACTTGTGTGTTTGTATTAACATCTTTCAAGTGGAATGAAGAGTTAACACTTGATGATACTAAGAGTCGATCATGTGTGTTTGCAAGAAATATGGATATTCAAAGTGTTTAATTTTCAATTATTTTGTTTTGAGTCTGGCAATGAGAATATGGATCCTAACGATGATAGTATTGTTCTTACATCGCTATTGAGAATAAAAAAGATGCAAATCGATCCAAATGTTGTTAGGTGTGGTGCCGCTCAACATGTGATCAAATTTCTAATAACATCCTCCATTCCATTTTTTTTGACTTTATGAAGTTTGGTAATTCACGCACAAATGATAAATGGGTGTTAAGTCACATAGTGTCATCAAGAGTGACCTTTTTATTATCGTATTCTGTTAGGAGGGGACTTTTCGATTTTAAACTCGGTCATTATGATGATACTTTTGTCCATCCTGGTTGAAGCTTATGGTCAGTTCGAGTGTTCCACATGCTTTGACTGTTCTCTCATAAAACCCCCAATATGATCATAATATGGTTTGACCTCTTCCAGTGGGATGTTCATTTCTCTAAATGCATCGTAATATATGATGCTGGCATATATCCCTTTATTTATGAGGATATGGTGGGCGTAGGTTCCTCAATCTCCACACTATCATGAGGTTCCTCAAGCCTTATGGATTTTTGATCGTTTCTTTCCTCCTGTGCTTGGTCTTCCTTACTCTATTTGAGATCTTTGATCTTCCAATATTTTAGTTGATGAGAGAATGAATTTCTCGGTGAGGCAATGAAATGAAAATTGTAAGGTTGAGCTTTGTTCTTCATGGGTGCAGGAGAGGGATTGGTCCACTCAAAACTCTTGTCGTGTCCTTGATTCAAGCTTTTTGTGCCTATATAAATGTGTCAAAAGTTCAATAGCTTGCCCGCAAGAGAACGGGGTCGTGCGTAGGTTGGCAAATTGACTCGAGTCGTCTCTCGAGAAACATACAATCGGAATCTTGAATAGTTTGTTCAATAACAAGTAATGTATACAAATAGGGGGGTTTGTTTTGAATTTTTAATTAACAACTACTAGATTAAAAAACAAGACTTTAAAATTAAATTCTAAATTAAAAATTTTTAAATTGCCAACTAAAATATTTAAACTAATTAACTAACTGAAAATTAAACTAATGATTAACTAGATTAAATTCTAAACTAAATTATCTAAACTAGATTAATCAACTAATTAATTAACTAATTACTAATTAAAACTAATTAATAAATTAAATTAACTAAGAAACTAAATTTCAGAAACTGACTTAAGACTAAAGTTCCAAAACAGAATGCAACAAACTAATTCAATTAACAATTTGATTTAAATCAACTAAAATTTACTAACGATTACGATTTTCTATCAATTAACTGTTACAATAACGGTTAACTACCAGTTAACGAACATGAAAATAAATCAAACTGAAATCTTGTATGCATGAATGAACTTCAACGAAACAGAACATCAAACATCCAAAAATAAGCATGAAAACCGAAAATAAACTGAGATTAATACCTAAACACGTGCAACTAATTCAAACGAAACACGTACGTATCTATTATCGAAAACATGAAAACTAAAGATTTAAAACTACAAAAACTAATTAAGAGGTTCAGAGTACTTGTTTAACTACTGGAAACTGAATGTTCTTCGGCTATTCCAAAGAGAAACGCTACGGATCGGTCGAGAAACGGATGAACGGCATCGAACGGGCTCCAGAACTCATTTTCATCGAATCTTCGATTTCCTCGTCGATTCCTGCATTTTGACATTTTAATCCGACTCCAAACCCTAGGATTATGTTTATGGTAAGTTTTTAGGGTTCAAAGGACACTTTCACGCACCCAGACAATTCGGATTAGTCATGGTATTTATAGATCTTTCCGTGACTTGGGCCGCAAGCCTGTCTGCTGTTTCTGGGCCCCGCTAACGGTTACCGGCTAACGGTTATAGTAACCATTAGCAGTAATCGTTAACTGCTATTTTTATTTTGCATTTCGGGCTGACGACAACGGTTATAAGGCAACCGTTATAGAAAGTTACTGTTAGCTCTTGAATTTAGCACTCTGATCGTTACATCGGTTGTCAGTAACCGTTAAGGGTTAGCGGTAACAGCTAACGGTTGGAGTGACAGCTAAGTGTAACCATTAGCTTCAACGACAACGGTTCCAGCAGCATAACCCTTCTAGAAAGTGTGGCAGCTTCAATTTCTTGCTACTTCTTCACCGGAAAAGCTCGATCTTTACCTCTCGATCATCATAATTCATCTTTTACGGGCTGAACTCTTCCGGTTACTTAGCTATAAAGTGAAAAAACACAAATAATCACTTATTTGCATCAATCTAGATCAAAGCACGGTAAATTAAGTTGGAAGTCCAAATATACGAAATTAAGCTTAAATGGTCCAACTTATACCAAAAACACTAATGAAAAGAAACTAAAATACTACTAAAAATAACCACAAATACATATTAATCAACTACCCCACGCTTAATTGGTTTGTTTGTCCTCGAACGAACGATAAATTCAAAGTATAACAAGAAAGAAAATAAGCTCAAGTAATGAGTCGTGCTATGCTACATACATAATTTTGAAAATATAGATACAAGTAACGCAATATCAAACACTCCACCCTTATTACATTGTCACTCCAAAATCAAATTCATGCATCCTCACAAAAAGGGAAATATATATTTGGGTGTTCGCTCAAAGGCACTCAAGCATTGCTGCATAGGATGTGTATACGCTCAAGTCATACAAATACATGCACAATAAATAAGCACGGAAAATCAATCTCTTTTCAATCGCAAATTAAGTGTGTTGTCAAAACTAAGAATCGGAAAAGGTCTTTACAGGTTGTAATGTAAGGCTCTTTGGACGGGTATGGAATATATAAGTCGTGTGGCTAAATAACTCACCAAACTATTCTAATCACGAAGCAATTTGCTTCACCTCATTCAAAAATAAAAAACCTCACTTATCTCTCATAACGTAGCCTTTAACTTAGGCTATTTCTCAACTCGAAACTCTAAAACCGACTTTAAGCTCGAACCACTTAAACACAATTGAAGCTCATAATATGCTTCTTTACAGCACAACTCTTTTGCCTCTTAAACATTAGGCTTCATAAAATTAACAATAAAATTCAAACCTTAATTAGCGCGTAGGCAATTAATCAACACTATCCACCATCCTATCTTTTTTTTCTCTCTTTTTTATTTCCCCCTTTATTATATTTTTATGGGGTATTATTTTTTTTCTTTTTTTTTCTTTTTATTTTTGGATGGTGGTCCTAAATTACAAAAATTCATAAAAATAATAAATTCCTAACAAAATTCCCAAAACACTAATAACCAAGAAAAATAGCGAACTCCTACCCCACGCTTTTAATGGGTTAGTAGGGGTCGACTCAAAAATAAAATCACTCATGGCTATAGGAATGGATTACTTGGCGATGATTGGCTCATTCAAAATTTATAGTGGCTAAAAATATATGTATATGTCCGGAATAGGGTTTTATATGTGCCTTAACCTCATTTTCAAAGTCAACTACACACAGTGGTATCAAAGAGATCTCAAAGCAGAAACTTATTCAAGCACATGCAATGATGATAATCACTCAGGCTACTCACAGGATTTTTGCATGAAAAAGTTTTGAATTGACGCTTCTTTTAAGGTTTTGCAAAATCAATTGCGTCGAAGTACCATTTTACAATATATAAATAATAATTTTGAGAAATTTTATGCACTTATACACGCTCAAAGACAAAAACCTCAAATCAAACTTAATTAACTTCGACAGGCAAGCCATCCAAACACAATATTGTGTAGGAATAGTAATCAATCATGTTTAAAATTTAGCACTACAAATCCACGAATTTTTTTGAAAATTTGCACATATAATCCCCTGATTGCCATAAACGAGTATAAGAAAATAAAAGTAAGGGAGAAAGAGAATAAGAAAACGTCCCTGAAAATTAAATAGTCAAGCCACTCCAAAAAGCGCTTGTGCAATCATCTTTTATCTTTAATTCCGTGATTAAATTGTCTTGAACAAACCTATAAAAAAAACAAACAAAAAAAAACTACGATTGCGATCAATTGCTACACGCAAGTGCCCGGTGGCACGGCCTTGGGATTCGAAACGGGTGGGTTGCGGCTCAACGTCGTAAATGGCTGGATTGCAGCTCATCAATATGTTGCCGAACTGCGGCTAAATTGGGTCGGAATTGCGACCTCGATCGGCGAAAATGAAATTTGTAAAAATTAGACGGTAGATGCTACTAGCAGTAGCATGTAGCGGTAGGTTTAGTGGTTGATCATCATCGTTAACGCCTCGAGTGGAACTAGCGGTAAGGCTAGCGAGGTACTGTTATAATCGTTAGTTGTTTAGAATAAGCGACTTTATCGTATTTTCTGCACATCAACACACATATAAACGTACCACGGCAATTGAATAGAAATAAACGAAAAAAAATCAAAAGACAAATTAAATAAAAGAAATAGAAAACTAACGAACGCTTGGGTTGCCTCCCAAGAAGCGCAACATTTAACGTGTCTTGCTCGACGCAATTTGCTTGATCAATCTCTAGCCCGTGGTGGGCCCACGAACCCCTTCTTGCTTCTATCTCTATAATTCTCATGATAAGGCTTTATTCGATGCTTGTGGACTTGGAAATTCGAGTTGTCACGCTCATCGAATAGAGTGGCAACTCCATACTCATCCAACTCCTTTATCATAAATGGGCCACTCCAGTTGGCCTTGAAGTCGGTTGATCAAATTTACGTTCGGAATTAAATTGCACTAATTGACCAACCTTGAACTTCTTATCATTAAATCTCTTATCAAAAACTTCTTTCGACTTCTTCTTCCTCATCACCCAATTCTTTCCAAATGCCTCGCCCTTGTCCCATGCACGTTTTAAATCATTATAAGGGTCGAGGAAACATTCTTCGAACTTCTATGCGGTGGCTTCGTCTCCTTCTTTGACTCATACTTCGAATGATCTCGTTGTGGCCTCAACTCCACTTTTGGCTCGTTTTTAGGTGCGTCATCCTCTATGGGCATATCATCATTAAATTCACCTACAATATCACATAATTCAATACCCAACAATTCCATTAAATCCTCCCCGCTCAAGCGTTCCTCGCCATCCTCATTATCAAGCTTGTCAATCGTGCTAATGCTTTGGATTTCATGGACGCAAGAATCGATTAGATCTACAAATGAACACTCATCTTGCATAAATGGGGAAGGAGTGTTATGGATGTCTCGAAGCGAAAACGTCACTGACTCTCCCAAGACGGACATGGTCATCCTTCCTTTGTTCACATCTATTAAAGTATTAGTAGTTGACATAAATAGACGTCCCAATAAGATGGTATGCTCCTTGCTCTCGCTTGGTACTTCCCCAACATCTAAAATCACAAAATCAACAGGGACAACCAGCTCGCCAACCTGCACCAAAACATCTTCAACAATACCCAAAGGCCGCCGAATCGACCAATCAACCAATTGTAGTCGCATAGTGGTAGGCTTCAATGCCCCAAGATCGAACTCTTTAAATAAAGAATAAGGCATCAAATTAATGCCGGCACCAAGATCGAGCATCCCCCTTGCCGTTTGTCCATTCCCAAGGGAGATAGTAATACAAAAACTTCTGGGATCCTTTTACTTGGGCGGCAATGGTTTCTTGATTATCGCGCTAATTTATTTCATTAATGCCACATGCTTGGTTGCTGCCAAGCGCCTCTCTCGTGATGTTAGTTCCTTGAAAAATTTAACGTATGCGGGCATCGTCTTTATCACCTCTAGCAGGGGAAGGTTAATATTTACATTCTTCAATAAATTGTACATCTCCATGAATTTCTTATTTTCCTTGGCTGGACGAAGTCGACTCGGGAAAGGAACCTTGTCTCTGATAGGCGGTGCTAACTGATTTGGTTGCTGACTCGGAGACTTGGTAGAATCGTCATCTGTTTTGGGAGTGGGGTCTTAATTTAGAAACTTCCCTTTTAACGACCCCGAAATATAAGGATTTGGTGACTTGTACACTTGGTCCATTGATTTAGGGTCGTCATTCGTGGGCGAATCCGCAATTGGAATTTTTGTGACCTCTTCTTTCTCCACTTCGATTCCATTATCTATCTTCTTTCCACTTCGCAAGACATGAACAGCTGAAGCTTGCTCTGGTTGGCTCGAGAATCTTCCTTTCTCGTTTTCTACCTTCGCCATAAATGCTGCCATTTGGCTCATCATTGTTTCTAAATTCTTCACACTTTTGGAGAGGTCATTCAAAACTTCTCCTTGCTTGTTAACTTGCATAGTCAGATTTGCGAGCCCATCTCTATTTCTGATTGTCTCGGTGACTTGGTTTTGCTGCCATAATAGCAATTGATCGCTTGGTTATATTGGAGCTGGTGTTGGTCCAGACGTCGGAGGTTTGTTTGGTGGTGGTTGATCATTTGGCGTGGGGGTGCGTGCGGATTCCCCGGACCCCATTTAAGATAAGGAGAATTCGTTGTGCGTTAAATTTAGTGGATGGTCGGTGCTCATAAGTTGGGATGTACTGGTGGCGCATTTGTTCTTTGATGGCGTATGCCTCAGCTTCACTTTCGTCGTAACACACCATTTTGCACGTATCCACCAAATGCCCTTGCTCTCCACAGTGGTTACATGTCTCGATGGTCTCGTTGCTTGGATCCTCGGTGGCCTCGTTAACTCGTATCTTCCGTGGTCGAGAGCTTGTTTGCCTTGAATTCTTGCTCATCTTCTCAAATAGTTGTTTCGCCTCAGTTGCTGTCAAGTATCCAAAATCTCCTCCAGCAGCCACGTCTACGTTATTTTTATAAGAATCCAAAAGCTCTTCGTAGAAATGTTGATTTACCATCCCCGGAGAGTTGTGATGATGTGGGCAAGCTTGAAATAGAGATTTGAAACATTCCCATGCTTCGTGAAGCAGCTCCCCGTCTTGGTGGACAATATTGGCTATTTGTCTCCTTATGTGGCCCGTCGTCTGAGCTGAGTAATACTGATTAATGAATTTGTCGCTAACCATGGGCCAGCCGATCAGAGATCTCGGTTCTAGTGAAAGTAGTCAAGATTTGGCTTTGTCCTTCATGCATCTAGGAAAGCACACCATTTGAAGGTCTTCGTGATGAAGTCCCGGAGATGGGATCCTACTAACTTCGGCATAAAATTCCTTGAGGAAAGTCAATGTATCTTCTTTGGCGAGGCCATGAAATGTCGGGAGGTTGTTGATTATGTGAAGTTTCAGCTCGAAGTCTCTCGCGGTCCTACCCAACACAATGACAGAACTATAGGGACCCACTTGAGGAGTCGTGAATTCTCTTTGTCTTGGCTCGCGTGCTCCCCGTCTTTCTTGATTATTTGGCCTTGCGTAGTTTCTATCGTACTCGTTCCTCTCATCGTAGTTGTCGTTTGCGAGCCAGTCATTAATCCGCTCGTTGCTATGGTAAGATCTCTCGGAATAGTCGTCTGGAACGTGGTGGTGGCGATTTCTATTTCCTCTTCCTCGCTCTTCATTTTGATCCATCATGTTCCGCTGAATATTTTCCCAATACACTCGAGGTTGTACCGGTCCGTTGGGGTGAATCGGTTCACTTCCGTACTCATTTCCTTGTCGTATAGGTGGGTTCCTCGGTGGTCGATCGTCCTCGTTTTTGTGGGAAGGGTTATCCAGCTGCAACATCGTTTCCTGAACCGGATCGCAAATGAAACCAGTCGTGGCTGAAGATTCACTTCCTGATATGTGCAGTGGTCTTGTTTGATTGGAACGATGAATATTGTTGATGAATGGTGCAAGTTCAAGTCTAAGTGATCTACGACCTTGCATACACTCAATAGCAAATTAAACGCATCGACTAGAGAAAATAATTATACAAATAGACGGCTAAAAAGAGAATAAAAATGAACAAACATATTTTTGAAACCTTTGCTATGTTCCCCGGCAAAGGAGCCAAAATTTTGATTCAAGCTTTTTGTGCTTACTTATAAATGTGTCAAAAGTTCAATAGCTTGCCCGCAAGAGAACGGGCTCGCGCGTAGGTTGGCAAATTGACTCGAGTCGTCTCTCGAGGAACATACAATCAGAATCTTGAATAGTTTGTTCAATAACAAGTAACGTATACAAATAGGGGGTTTATTTTGAATTTTTAATTAACAACTACTAGATTAAAAAACAAAACTTTAAAATTAAATTCTAAATTAACTATTTTAAATTACCAACTAAATTAACTAAATTATTTAAACTAATTAACTAACTGAAAATTAAACTAATAATTAACTAGATTAAATTATAAACTAAATTAACTAAACTAGATTAATCAACTAAATAATTAACTAATTACTAATTAAAACTAATTAATAAATCAAATTAACTAAGAAACTAAATTTCAGAAACTGACTTAAGACTAAAGTTCCAAAACAGAATGCAGTAAACTAATTTAATTAACAATTCGATTTAAATCAACTAAAATTTACTAACGGTTACGAATTTCTATCAATTAACTGTTACAGTAACGGTTAACTAACGATTAACGGTAATAGTTAACGAACATGAAAATAAATCAAACTGAAATCTTGCATATGCATGAATGAACTTCAACGAAACAGAACATCAAATATCCAAAAATAAGCATGAAAACTGAAAATAAACTGAGATTAATACCTAAACACGTTCAACTAATTCAGACGAAACATGTACGTAAACTATATATTATCGAAAACTTGAAAACTAAAGATTTAAAACTACAAAAACTAATTAAGAAGTTCAGAGTACTTGTTTAACTACTGAAAACTGAATGTTCTTTGGCGATTCCGAAGAGAAACACTGCGGATCGGTCGAGAAACGGATGAACGACGTCGAACGGGCTCCAGAACTCATCTTCGTCGAATCTTCGATTTCCTCGTCGATTCCTGCATTTTGACGTTTTAATCCGACTCCAAACCCTAGGATTATGTTTATGGTAAGTTTTTAGGGTTCAAAGGACACTTTCACGCACCCAGACAATTCGGATTAGTGATGGTATTTATAGATCTTTTCGTGACTTGGGCCGCAACTTGCTGCTGTTTCTGGGCCCCGCTAACGGTTACCAGCTAACAGTTATAGTAACCGTTAGCAGTAATCGTTAACTGCTATTTTTATTTTGCATTTCGGGCTGACGACAACGGTTATAAGGCAACCGTAATAGAAAGTTATCGTTAGCTCTTGAATTCAGCACTCCGGTCGTTTACATCGGTTGTCAGTAACCGTTAAGGGTTAGCGGTAACAGCTAACGGTTGGAGTGACCGCTAAGTGTAACCGTTAGCTTCAACGACAACGGTTCCAGCAGCATAACCCTTCTAGAAAGTGTGGCAGCTTCAATTTCTTGCTACTTCTTCACCGGAAAAGCTCGATCTTTACCTCTCGATCATCATAATTCATCTTTTACGTGCTGAACTCTTCCGGATACTTAGATATAAAGTGAAAAACCACAAATAATTACTTATTTGCATCAATCTAGATCAAAATACGGTAAAATAAAATGGAAGTCCAAATATACGAAATTAAGCTTAAATGGTCCAACTTATACCAAAAACACTAATGAAAAGAAACCAAAATACTACTAAAAATAACCACAAATACATGTTAATCAGTCCTTCCTCGAGAAACCTTAATGGTTTAATCAATAATACTGTTTTGAGCATATTTGTATATATTTTTCATATGTTTTCGTGCGTATTTGTCATAATTGTTATTTTGTATTTTCGTGTTTCGTTTTTCACTTACATATTTTCATGTCATTTTTCTTGGATTTCTACTATATATTTTAGGTCAAAATAGATCAAAGTGGGTCACCAGATAAATCAAGCGGAACAGTCTTTGTAATATTTGTTGGTGAGGGAGAATGGTCTGCATTAAATTAATAATAAGCATATTTTCGACATATATCAATATTATAAAGAGAACTACATTGATCGTTATAAATCACTATTAACAGACAAAGAACGCATTACGCTCGTATAAAAACAACACCACAAATTTCATCTATAACCATTGCTATGTTGGCAAATTCAAAATTCGAAATAAAACTCAAATCTTCAAAAAATCGTAACTTTTTTCGTTATTAATCATTTTAAATAGAAAATGTATCAAATTTATCGCACTTCCAAGCTCTAGGATTCAAGATACATATTACATACATAGGAACGAAAAAAATAAATAAATTAGTGACGGGTTCGAATACACAATATTTTTATAATATGCGAACAATACTTTTTTAATACGCAAACAATGCTTTCTTAATTATTTACAGTAGCGAAGTCCAATCATGAAAACTTGAAATCTTATTGCCGCTACAAATGACCGACGACCTCACACAGACATGGCCGATCAACACCAGAAACTATAATGGCTGAACCACCCTTGTCAACACCCGCAACCACAATACAAATTAGTAGTGTGTTCGAATACTCGATGCTTTTAATATACGAACAATGTTTCTTAATATGCGGTTAGTACTTTCTTAATTATTCACAGTAGCAAAACCCAATCACGAAAACTCGAATGCACATCGCCGCCACAAAAGACCGACGACCTCACACAACCATAGCCGACCACCATCAAGAACTCTAAAGAGTGAACCATTAAAGCAGCCCAAGCGAGACTTACTATATCCATGTGAATTATGTCCCCTATCTCTATAAATACGAAAGAATTATTCCTCACTAATAATAGTGGAATCAATGGCGCAGAGTCAAAAATGAATTCTGACCAAACACTATTTAGAAACCAATCCGATAAATCGATTATGATTTTGAATCGAGAAAGATTAAACACAAGTAAAATATGTAGTAACACAGGGAATAGAAACACGTAAGAATAAAATAAATAAAAACAATTACGGCCTGTCTTTCTTTCTTTCTTTTTTTTTTGTTGATCTTCTAAGTCATTATAAACACTCGCGACCACCAAACGAATTAGTGACAAGTTAGAATACGCAATACTTTTTAATATGCGGATAATACTTTTTTAATATATGAGTAGTGCCTTCTTAATTATTTATAAATATCCACCTATAATTAATCCGTCTTCAACACAGTTTAACTCAAAAAAAGAAAAAAAAAAATAGATGCAGCAAACAAAGAGGAAGGGCACGCCAAAAAAAAAAAAAACTAACAAAGAAGACGCAACACACAAAATCCATAACAAAGCCCCCAACCCCAGCCTTTGTCGTACGTCCATCGGCTTCAACCTCTAATTTGTATCCACCATCTCAAGTCTCAACATGAACCGACTTCTTTTAATTTTCTGCTCCTCGCTTGCTCTATACCCACTTTGTCGCTCATAGTCTATTATTTAATTTTCTTCTCATATTATGATATTTGAGAGGAAAGGGGAAAAAGTTAATACATTTGGACATAATTTTGAAAATATATTACATATTAAAAAGAGAAAAACGCCCTTCCCAACTCATTTCGGTATCTTTTTAATAAAAAATGGAGTTTAATATCATCCTTTCATCTCATCTATTTTATAAGCACACAATAACCCCCAAGTTCACATATATTCATTTATGTGTAGTAGTAATAAACCCGCAAACTCAACTTTATGGTGGGTCTATTGTTACACATCAAAAATAAAATCTCAAAACTGCTTAAAATTTCCACCAACAATCATAAATCTCAAAAAAAAAAAAAATTTATAGGTCCCACTAACTCACATAAGCTTTGGATTAAAATATTAGAAAATCTTATAAAAGTTTGGTTGATAAACACCAACCCAGTATTTATTGTTCAAAATAAAAGTTGCAGCCACACTAGTGAAAAAAAATAAAACTTAACTTGCTGGGTTTAAATCTACAATTAAAACCTACCATTGCAGGTAACCTACGAGATGATCTGAGAGGCTCGTCGTTCACTCAGGACAATGACTGGTCAGACTGAATTTTATCCAAGGGGCAAGGGAGATTCCTCTGCTCTATCCCCTGGAAAAATATGGGGCCGTAATCCATTAATTCTTGGTTCCCGTTGAATTGACGTCACTCAATATGGCCCAAGCACGCTCTAGCGTGTATGGCATTTGAGATTTGGCGCATGTATTTGGAATGTGTGCGACTCTTCATAAGTAACTTTGAGGGAAGACGAACTTGAGCGAGGAAGGCCCCATATCAATGGAAGTAGGGGTATAAATGAGCCAAACAGTTCGTGAGCTATTCGCTATCCGACTCGATAAAAGCTCGCTCGAGCTCATTTAAAAAGGCTCGTTTAATAAATGAGCAAACTCTAGATTCATGGTATTCGTCTCGTTAGTTCGTGAGCGGGTTCGTCAGTGAGTTTTAGAGTGAGTTTGTTATTAAACTCGTATAAATTAAACTAATAATTTAGTTTTAATTATAATTTTTATACTTGTTCATATGAAAAATATAGAAATATATATATAAACTTATTTGTTTACATATCTTAGTAGGTGTATTATATATTTAAAAAATATTTTATTTTATATTTGTAATAAAGTAAAGATAATTTAATTAATAATTAATATCTTTGAGCTCGTTTAGGCTCGATTAAACTCAAAAAAGCTCGCGAGCCATCGATATGTTCGTTAAAAAAAGCTCGAGTTCGAGCTCGATAATAAACGAGCAAGTTTAAACTCTCTAAACTCGACTCGGCTCGACTCATTTACAACCCTAAATGGAAGGGTGATTTGCTATATGTCAACTCTAATTTTGGACTATCTATAGGATCCACTCCAAATCAATTGGGCCAGGAGATACGAAAGCCCATTAAGACTTCTTTCGAGACCGGAAACATGAACATGACCCAAGACCCAACCCACGAGGAAAAAGGGTGATAAATTAAGCGAAGTCATTTTCCATCCAGGTCGTAGGCTTTGAGTTGGGCCACCACCATAAGACTGGGATACCTTCGGATGATGTCAAAGTTCGTGAAAATGAAATTTTTGGTCCTTTAAGTTGGCCTAGTTTCACATTCAGTCTTTTTTTTTTTTGCCGATTTTCAGTTTCATCCGTTTTCTTTTAAAATTTTTGCAATTTTATTTGATAGTCGCCGAGAAAACTCAATTTCACTCTAATTTGCTGATTAGGCGCCGATTTATACTGATTGGTCTTTAATTTGGGGGATATTCGGCCACGAAATTGAATTAAATGGAAAACTTTTTTATTTGCATCAGCCCCGTTTCTTTTCTTCTTTCTTTCTTTTATACATATATTACGTAACAATAATTATGTTATGATTTTTTTTAAAAAATAATTTAAGGCATATTTATTAAGTAAAAAAATACATAAATGTAAGAAAATTCTATTATACATTGTGTAAGAAATAAATAACAATGATTATGTTGTTAAGTAAGATTTAATTTAATTTGATTTATAATTGATGGCAAGACATTTCTTATCATGTGTATTAAGTGAAAAATATATAACAAAGTTATATATGTTATCAGGTAAGAAATGTGTAACAGTGACTAGCGATAGACAGGGACGACGACGATAGTTTTAATCCCTACTTTTTTTTTTTTTTTTAATTTGGACTATTTTGCATGGATTATATTATGAACTAAATTTAAGTATTCGGACTAATGATTAACTACATGTCAGACTAAGTGCCAAATTTGTCACAAAAATATCACATATTTAATGTTTAAATAATCAAATAAGTCAAGTTGCAGGAGGGTCCAGTATGAATTTGAATGGGGTAGCCTTGTAGCAGTAGGTCATAGCTATTCATTTATTTTCTTACATATTTCTTAGCAGCATATGTATAAGATGATGAATAGGAGTGAGGTTTGAAAAAAAAAAAGAGTTCAAATAATAGATAATCAAATGCACGCTGGTGAACAGAAATGAGTGCCGACCGACCTCATACATTAATTGATTGAAGACAGATAATTAATAACGCGTCAGCTTTGTCTTCCCGACATCCCAACTTAACTGTCCATGGAAAAATAATCACACCATTATTGTTTTCAAATTGTATGTTACTATCATGTACCTTTCTAGTCCAACACTGAGTGGATTTTTGCAATGCTAACTTGTTATATATTCAACGTATTATGTTGTACGGGCACTTTTGGCTGTATTATGTATTTCATCAAAATACATGAGATGATAATCAAAAGGTTTACCCCACTCGAAAAATTGTTGTGAGAATTTCATTATGTGTGTGAGCTGTGCAATTGAATATGCATTTTCTATGTGGTTTGCTAGTGAAGATTAGGTTGAAAATAGTAGGGTATGGGTTGGATAATATAATATTTATACTTATATTTGTGTTTTTAAAAAATATTCGTCTCTTTTTTTTTTTTAAATCAGTGTGTATAGCAAATTTATGCCCATATTTATATCTTCTCAGTAATTTAGTACTCATACCTGTATTTATTATTTTCACGTTAATAACATATAAAAAGTTAAATTAAAAAAATACTGATTAAAACTAAAATTTCACAATTCAATAAAATCGAAACTTATGATCATTGGCGTTCTATAAAAAGCCACAAATATGACAATATTATGAATTATTTTGAAAAGACAAAACTTTGAATATAATTTAATACCACACCACTAAATCTTTAAAGTTCAAACGTGAACTTCCGACAATCTCCAAAAATTGCCACAAAAATATTGATGTCATTTACTAATTTTTTTTGTACTTATCAAATAAAAATTGATAATATAAATTGAAAAGATTAAAAAATCAATTTATCTCATTTTTATAATCTCAAATCTTGAATAGATTACAAGCATTTATCTTTCAAATAATATATATTGGAAATGAATGTATCGTGAAGGCATCATGCCCCCACCTCTGCACTCACATCAATTAATCCCTTGAACTTATTTAATAATTATAATTAAGTGAAAAATATTATAACCAAGACACCGTAGAATCTCTCTTTTATATATATATATATATATATATATATATATATATATATATATATATATATATATATATATATATATGAGAAGTTCTACGGTACTGTAAAGCACCATTCTTCACCTATTTACAACAACTGGATCAATTTTAGGTAATGAAAACTATGTCCCTATATGCGAACCTATGGTTAATTATGAGCCTTAGATTTAATTAAATGGATGAATTAAATTTCTTGTGTATTTATTTATTAATTAAAAGTATGAGAATTGTATAATAAAAGCACTATTGGTGTATATAACTGAAATATTAATAAAGTAATGTGATTTTATAATAAAAACACTGTTGGTATATAATAAAAGTACTAATTCGAATTCGAATATAAGAACATGGTTCTCATTTGAACCCACTCCATTCATGAGTACGAGACAATTGAGTACTTAAGATACTTATACCCATACCCATACCTATGTTGATGAACAGTAAATAGGTAATTTCCCTATTTATATTATGAATAATTTTTGTGATATCGGGTCGTTACCATCCCAGTGAAGATGGTTATACTTTTCACGTTAATACTAATTTAGAAATGCGGGTTAATACTCGTAAGTCGTAACCTCCCCACTCAACCAAAATTAACTTTCCACAACCATACAATAAGACACCGTTGCAATGATATCATAAATAGTTGAAAAATAACCTAAATGCAGAACACATTATGAAGTGGCGATGATTGTTGACCGATTATTTTCTCAACTGCAATCAACTAATATTGGCTTTATCTGTAACAATAGTCAAAAAGTGTGTGAACTTCATGCGGGTGATGAATGGTTGATAAACTTAAAAAAAGAAAAAAAAAAAAGCAATGTTCAAGAAACACTACCTATTGCATGTCATAAAAACCTTACCTAACTTTTAGATACACATCTATGATCTTCTATATATTGATATACGTGAGAAATCTGTGTAGTAATTCATATCCTAATAATGTATTTTATTTATTTGATATTGTCGCATTTTGCATTTTTCTTTTTGTATTTATTCGTGTGGATGAACGAACAATAATTGTATATTATATGTCTATTCTAGTGTTTGATGATCATTAATTGGTCTGCAGATTAATCTTGCTAACTACAAGCTACTTAAGGATGTTATTTAAAATAATAATAATAACATCTAAGTTTAACTTAAATTTTTAGAACAAGTAACACTCAAGCAAGCGCGTAATATATAGTTCGTTGTATGTCCAAATCAACCAAAATCATTCACACCCCTACTCATGAGTGGAAATTGCTCAGGACCAGAGCCGAATAAGAAAAAATTGCCGACCTTTATGGATAAGAAGATAGCTGGTGCTTTCATATACATTCAGTAAAAATGTTAGTTACAGATTAATTCTCCAAGAAAAATAAAAAAATGTTAGTTACAGTTACAGAATAGGGGATAATTAAATTGTATTGATTAAAAGCAAGTTTGAGCGATTGGCCATGAAAGAATTGCAATTCCTAATTTGCTAAGTTGTTCATGTATAAAAATAGAAGACTATTAAAACAATCAATAAACCAAGAATTGCAATTCCTAATTTGTTAAGTTGTTCATGAATAAAAATAGAAGACTATTAAAACAATCAACAAACCAAGTGTGTTTTGTACAGAGTGTAAACAAATAGCAGCGGAATTAAAATAATAAAATACAAGCTTTTAAAACTTTTGACTGCAAGAAATAAATTCTTGTAGTCGTGCCTCAAGGCGAAAATGTCTTTACTCGAAAAGTGTATCAACGATTACACGTGAATATATAAACAAGTAAAGATTACGAAAAACTCCTATCAAGTAAAATTGTTCTAAATCAACATTACTCTCAAAAATTAAGAATCAAAACCTCTATAATTTGATTTTAATAAAACACAAAAGTAAGAAAGAAAATAATTCGTTCAACAGGATGTTAGTGCAGAGCAGTAACATCTGCATCTGGGTAGAATTGCTGTTGATCGAATAAATCGCTCCAACTCTCAACTTTGATATTTTCTCGTGTATTTTTTATGCATATTTTGCGTCATCAAGTTGTAGAGCTGGTACTCATATTTATATAGACATCCTACAAAAGAAGGAAATAATATTTATATAATATATTACAAATAAATCACTTTAAATAAGGAGATAAGATAAAATCTTAGGAGTAAGATAATTACAACATAAACTAATTCTAATAATATATAAAATAATTACCAAATAAAATAAGTATATAAACTTTCCTAAACAATTAATAATTAATATTTTTGACAAGAAAGTCAAAATAATATATAAACAAATAAATTTCTAAAAAAAATAAAAATCTTAAAAACCTCGTACATATCAAATAACATACTAAACTCCTAATTATTTTTAAACTCAATGAAAAATTCCATTGAGGCCAAATGCATGATTTTCATCCTTCATAATCTTTGGGTTGCATACATTGAATCTTACCACTAAATCTGTCTTTTCATAACTCTCTTTGATTTAATTTTTATTCACCCCAAATTGGATGAGGTAGGAACTGGAAAATAACTTTAAACTCCACTCCTACATGGGTGGCTTAACTTAGAGTGCTTGACGAATAAATTTAACTTCAACCTTTATAATTTTGTTAAGCTTGGAGAATAGACTTGACTTCAACTTTTATAATTTTGAGAAGATTATTGTATGAAGGTCCTAATCAAATAAGTTCATATGACCAAAAACTTGCAAATTTGACCGGGACAAAAGAACTTTGTGTTGAGTCTAATATGTATGGAATTTGAATAACAAGCGAATATTCTTTTTTTAATATTAATTTGTATAAAAATTATTATTTTAATATTTTTGCCAAGATATAATTATTTAGAAACGTATATATTATTCTTGGTAATTATAATGTATTAAGTTGTAATTCTCTTTCCTTATTATAGGATTCGTATATAGCTAGGTAATATTATTTAGATATCTAAAATTTGATCTTGTTTTCTTATTAATAACTAGTATTGTGCCCGTACGTTGCACGATAATTTTTTATTTTTATTTTTTAAAATAAAAATAATTATTTTAAATGTATTAAAGTATTTAAATAAGTAATTGTATATATGTGTACTTAAGTCATATGTGTGTGTGTATTTTGGTGAGAAACATCACTGGTTCTTAAATCAGAGATGATATTTACTACCATAACTGCTCCATATATATAAATCATCTAAATATTATTTAAAGATCTAACAGTATTGAAAATAATATAACCTGTTTCATAGAAGAATTGTTATTATACGAAATGTAGTTTATAAATTCTGAAAAATTTTCTTATACACAACTTTTGTAATTTTATTACAATGTTTATTCTCATCATCGTCGATCAATATTTTTAAAACCTTACAATTGGTCACCTTGATATCAAGGCTGACAAATCAATCGTGTCGGGTTCTTATCGGGCCAGCACAATAAGGCACGACACGATAATCATATGCACGAACAATACACGATATAGCTTGTCGGGCCTATAATCTAAACCTAAATCACGATACGCTAAAAACATGAAAAGTACGACACGGTACGATAGGCACGATAAACAAAAATATTGAATCTATTTAATCTTACCCGTTAAGCACATTAGGCTCGTTAATTAATAAAATACATAATTTTTTTAATAAATATAATACATATCTATAAAATTATCAATACAAATTTTCAAATACATTTACAATTATAATATGAAAAATGTACTAATGATAAATTAAAGATCACAGATACTAATAATGAGTAAATGAATATAAAAGGGGGAAATCAAAATATTATCGGGTCTTATCGTGTTTATCGGGTTAGCGCGTTATCAGCTCATTACTTAACGTGTCTTATCGTATCAGCCAGATAAGGCACGAATCCAATAAGCCTCAACCCATAGCCTATTATTTTGTGTTGTGTTCGTGTCGGTCAATCATGTCGTGCCTCATTTTTCCACCCTACTTGATATAGCAACGTACAACTGATCATGACTGAAAACTGAATTTTTCAGGAAAAGTCCAACGTGAGAGAGAGATTGTCCTTGAATTTTGTTAATCATCATAGTATATGACACAATCAGAGGAAATTTTCACCCTTTGGGATTTGAAAGGCAAGCTCGAATTAGATGGTGTGACAATCATTTTAGAGATGAACAACAATTCACCTGCATTGCTTCCTTGAGAAATATTAGCCTATACAATATGACCATCAAGTTTGTAATAACCAACATTACACAACACAAGGAAATGAATCAATATTTCTAAAAAACATGAGATGAATTCTAATTTTTAGTTTTAGCTCATAATTCGGCAATCCATAACACTTAATGGTGTTTAGAAACTTTGGTGAGTGGACGTCCTACAATATGTCAATGTTTGAATCGGAACTTTAATTCTCCATCATTTTATGACATCCTATATTTATTAATCAAATCGACGACATCAAGTGTTAGGGATTGAATAGCACGACCCTGCAAATAAGCGAAACATTCAGTAGTTTTTTCAAATTGTGGATATGTGCTGGCCACAATTGACGCAACATGGTCATCATCATCTTTCAATAGATAACCTGGGTTTCAGTTTGAGCGATACCATCGTTTGGTCCTCCAACTATTTCATCCCGTATACTATTTATCGAATTGACAATTTTTTTTAACTTGACACAATCGAGATCTGAATTGTGATTTTGCAGCACCACATTCTTGGTCAATTTCAAAACCATGTAATGAGTCCATAAATGCGAAGATTTGATCATCATGTGAAATATGTCTGGTCCAGCGCTATTTGAAACAACCGACAAAACTTGATGAAAATCTCCACAAAGAATTATTATTTTGTTACCAAATGAAAGCTGCGTATTATAATTATTTTGCGATCTCATCACGTCTTTCAATGTTTTGTCTAGAGTATCAGAATAATTGCTATGCATCATTGAAGATTCATTCCAAATAATGAGATGCGCATCCACCATTAATTTTGCAAGTGGAGTACCAGGAAACATCGAGATCTTGTTGGATATTAAAAGGAACACTAAATCTAGAATGCCTAATTCTTCCTTTCGAACTAAGAGAAGTTATGTCGTTAGATATTACATTAATAATTCCACTATTAGATTTGTAGAAAGCGTCCTCTARATCCATAGATGAGAAATACATCACCCTTGGTTAAATGTATAACATCAATGACTTTATCAATTTTGGCAGAAAATATATTAAAATATTTAAATAAGTAGTTATATATATGTATACTTAAGTTGTATGTATGTATGTATTTCGGTGAGAACCATCCATAGTTCTCACACCATAGATGGTTTTTACCGAAACCACTCCCTATATATAATACATCTAAATATTATTTAAAAATCAGATAATATTGAAAAATAATATAACCTGTTCATAGAATGATTGTTATTAGACGAAATGTACTTTAAAAATTATGAAAAATTTCCTTATACACAACATTTATAATATTATTACTACGTTTATTCTAATCATCGCTGATCAATATATTTAAACCCTTACAATTAGTCACACTTGATATAACAACGTACAATTAACCATGACTGAAAACTGACTTATTTAGGAAAATACTTGTTTGGTAATTCTAAACTTTTGCAACACCATCATCTCCAAAAATATTTGTTTGATCATTCTAAACGAATTATTTTACTATCTAGCATGGATTGTAGGTATGCTATAAATTTGGTATGAAGAGAATTTTTTACATTGTTACCTCTACATAGTGATTAAATAATAGTATAAACATACGAAACAAAATATGAATATTCAAATGAAGTTAAAGTAATTGGTATGTAAAACGTAAATGCTTATCTAATAGAATATCTAGATTTTGAATTTCGATAATTAAGTATGTCATGAATGCTTTCAAGATTACCGTCATTAGTAACATTTACATTTAGAGGCGACTTTCCCTTCTTGGTTTTGGGATTAGTTGATCTTTTTACGAACCTATTATAGTTGGTGCCACAGTGTTCATTCCACTCGATGCTAGTTTCGCGTTTGTGTTGTTTCGCACTTGATAGCCAATAAAGCAAATGCTACATTGTGTTGCACTGTGCAGTTTTGCATATTTTATTTAAAAAGTGGTCAAATTATTTTTGAAAAAAAATGATAAATTTCATATTATTAGACTCACAATAAAAARCAAAATAACATACATATACATATATTCAAATGATCTTATTAATTTTTTTGTATATTAATTAGGTATGTTAAGAAAGTTCTTGCATAATTAAAAAAGAAACTAAATCATCATTAATATTAAACATTATTTATGAGATCAATTCAAAAAAAAAAAAGTATTGAATCATAATAATATTTGATAGCTAACACGTTGATAGCTWATAAAATAAATACTAAATTATGTTATCATTTTTATATAATCTAATTTAAAAAATTAGTCAAATTACTTTTGATATTATTTGGACTCACAATTAAAAAAACATAAAATAAAATAAAATAATATTTATATGTACATATATATATGTATATAAAATAATCGTACATGACTTTTTTTTCTCTCTTACATGTTTTTTTTAGGTCTACTATAATTTCGTGTGAAGATAATTTTTTTCCTTCGCACAATGAGCAAATGATAGTATAAGTATTAAGTTTAAATATAAATATTAAAATGATGTTGAAGCGATTAATATGTAAAATATAAATGCACACCTAAGAGAATAAATTCGATTTTGAACTTCAATCGATATTAAGTATGACATTAATACTTTCAAAATTAATGTTTTTAGCAATGTTTACTTTGAAAGGCGGCCTTCCCCTTTTTTTATTTTTGAATTAGTTGATATTTTTTAAAATCTATTGTAGGTGATGTCATAATGTTCATCCCATTTGGTGTTGGGTTTGCACTTGTATTGTTTTAAGTGGTTTTTGAGATAATTACAAAATACATTATTTTATGAAACCAATTTATATAAAAAAAAGTGTTGAATTGTAATAATATTTTATAAACAACATGTTGATAGCAATAAGAATAATATCAAATTATATTATATTATGCATTTTTGTAAAATTTAATTAAATAAAGTGATAAAATTATTTTTGAGAAAAAATGATAAATTTGATATTGTTGGACTTGGAATGAAAAAATAATAAAAAATGTAAAAGAAAAAAACTCATAATAAATATTAAAATAATATATAAGTGGTTATATATATATATATATATATATATATGTATGTATATAAAATATTAATTCTTATTTTTATAAATATCAATTATATATATATAATATTATTTCTTATTATAATATTAATTAGAGTATCTATCCTAATTATGTTAAGAAGATTTCTACATAATTAAAAAAAGAAACTAAATCAAATCATCATTATTATTAATTATGGTATCTATCATAATTATGTTAATAAAACTCCTACACAACTAAAAAAAGAAAAAAATAATCCTACGTGGCATTTTTTCTCTCTCCAGACCTCTAAAAAAGAAACTAAATAAAATCATCATTATTATTAATTATGGTATCTATCATAATTATGTTAATAAAATTCCTACACAACTAAAAAAATAAAATAATCCTACGTGGCATTTTTTCTCTCTCCAGACCTCTGCTTTAATATATATATAGATATTTACTTACAATATATTATTTATATTTCTTTTCCTTAATCTGTAAGTCTTTTTTATAAGTAAGTTGTGCCAAATATAAAGTTGGAGGATTACTCACGACACAGACACGAATTTAGAGAGAAAATCAAAGACAGAGACGTTGAGAGCTATTTTATTCGAGCTGCAGATTTTCTGAATTAGCGTATACAACTGCGAATTCATTCGACATATGCAATCACATCCTTCAGTTTGAATTGTTTCCTTCCATTATTTTTTATTTTTTGTTAAAACTCAATCTTATGATTGTGAATCTTAATTTTAGGAAGAGTCTTACTAATTTAGATCATATTTATTTTTTTAAAAGTTTTTGTGGGTTCTCTTATTTAGTAGATTACGACTACAATAAAAATCAAAAAAGCCGACGGATATTACCGACGGGCAGGTACCCGTCGGTAAAAGGTCGACATTACCGACAGGTTTTTCGACGACACTAATTACCGACAGACACGGCTCCTCGGTAGATCTCTCCGTCAGGAAGTCCTCGGGATGTTGGCGGGAGTATAGCCCGCCCAATATGCCGATGGCATAAGTCCGTCGACAAGTTTTTAAAATAAAATAGAAAATTCAGATTTTATTTGTCGACGAAAATGTAGCCGTTGGCAATGCTAGATTTTATTTACCGACGGAATTGTTCCATCGGGAACGCCAATTTTTTTTTTACCAGCGGATTTACAGACGGAATTGTGTCTGTCGGCGAACTTAATAAAACTGCAGCGCCCGCTGTAGTTTCTATCATTCACAACAGCAAACAAAAAATGTCACACGAGAGAGAAGAGAGGAAAGGGAGAAGAGATGGGTTGCTGCCACTGCCACACGCCGTAGCACCGCCACCGTAATATATTCAGGTATGTGTCACGCCCCATTTTTGAAGAATGTAAAATTTGATTTTTCATAAACAAAACTTTCAAAAACAAGGGCATGAGTTTTCAATAAACTACAATCACAACATAAATTGAGCGGAAGCGTGAATAAAACTTAAATATTTATTTGAAAATAGAAGATTCACTTAATGAATCAAAATAGTAGTACTCAAACCCCACGCAGCCGAGCCACCAACCTACCCGAACAACCACCGGCAACCCTTCCCCGTAAGCCAAAACTGTCACTGCCCGTCACCATCCCCACCACTCTCGGCCTAACTGGAAAACCAACACTACAAGCCATACGAACGGGCCCAAGGTCGGGCCTCTCCGCCGTGCTACCACCGCCGCTGAATCAACCGCGGACCAATGGGCCCGATCCCTATCCCCACCGCGGAGCCCAGCCACGGCCCTTGATGAGTCGCCGCCGAGTTGGGGTTGTGGACGGTGACTTTGAGTCAGCGCCCCATCTCCGATGCCCCTCTATCGAGGTTTCTCGCTGCCGCCTTCCCAGGCTTTGCCAGCGACAAATCGAGGAGGAGAGAAAAAATTGTTCACCGGTCGCAGCCCCTGGATTCATCGCAATCGCCCGCCGATTGGAGCGTCGCCGCCGCTTGGAGCCGCTACGGGTCGCCATCGCCGCCTCCGCCGGTGCTTCGTTGCTTGTAGTTGCTGCCGCCGCCTCCGCCCAACTGCGCTTTAACGCCGCCGTTTCGCCGGAGAAGTGCTGGCCGATTCTGGTTTTTGGAGAAGGAGAAAAGGAGGAAGGAAAAGAAAGAAACGGGCTCAAGGATTAGGGCTGAGACCCAATTTAATCCAAGCTTTTCCAGAAATTGCAATTTAGCCCCCAGCTTTCTAAACCACTTCAATTGAACCCCAAGACCCTTAGCCCCTTTTCAATTTAATCCCAGAAGTTGTAACAATGTTCAATTGAACCCCCAAACTCTGCCATCCCTTCAATTGAACCCCCAAGTTCACTAGAAAACTCCAATTTGACCCCAAAAACTTTGGTCCCATTTCGATTGAGTCCCTAATTTTACTCAAAACCCCAATTTAAGCCCAAAGAACTTTCAAGTTATCTTATTTTCACCCCTCCAATTTCAAGAACATTACCAAAATCATCCATATCTACCATTTTATTTAAAATTCCATGGTCGGGCGTTCGAATCAAGGTTACGAATTCATTACATTTTCAATTATTCCAATTTAATTTTTAAA
>BMAC01000005.1:131600-172072 GCA_014905375.1 Phtheirospermum japonicum | reverse complement strand
TTTACCAAACCGGGCCCAATTTCATTGGAAACTCCACTCGCAGGCCCACATTCGTTCACGTTAAGAGTGAAAGACTTCAAAATACCTAAAATAAACATAAAACTTGGTAAAATAAGTCGGAGATACATAAATACGAAAATATGCTCAATCTATCCAACTTATACCAAAATTAACAACAAATCTAACTAAAACACTAGCCAAATATACAAAAATCATGACAAATACGTGTGAGTCAAGATCGAGGATTTGAATCACGGGAAATCAGATGTTGTTAAGACGATCGAGGGATTGACTAAGGCTAATATCGATAGATTGAGGTTGAAGAAGTTGGAGTCTGATAAGTTAGTTGAAGTGTACAAAGCCGGGCTTGAGAATTTAGTAAACGATGTGCGCAAGCTCACTGCTCACAATAATATCCATCAAACGCAAATAGTCTGTCGGCCTTCCCATGCATGTATAATTTACATTTCTTATATATATATAAATTCGATAATGTAATACGATAACCTAAACTATGCCTAAATTCTATAAAATTGAAACCTACATTTCTAGTTCGATACGATTGTAACCTAATTTCCTAAATATTAACTAATTTACCCTTAAACTATGACTAGATTCAAAAATGGATCTTAATTATCCAACTAGCTACGATCAAATCATAATTGTTTAAATCATTCACAATTGCATAAATCAAGCCTAAGTTTCTAAATTGAACCCCCAATTAAATTTCTCAAAACCTAATTCTTAAAATCAAATTCTATACCCTAAGTTAAAGCCTAATTCAACCACTCAATCGTAACTTAAAACCATAAATCATAAATTGAATCAAACCCTAATTACTAAATTATATCACAAATCAAATTAAATCAATAACCTAAATTTAAAAAAAACATTCAATTTGAATTAAAAGGCTAACATACTGTAACGCCCAAGTTCTTATTTTCTTATTATGTTGAGCCCAATATTTTTTTATTATATTCTATTGTTACAAATACACTAAGCCTAATATTCAAATCCAATTGAATTATTTTGAATTATATTATTATAATCAAATTAATAGATTTTAGTTTTTAAAATAATTTCAATTTCTAAAATTATTATAATTTATTTATATTATAGTTATTTTTAATAATTTAAAATACTATTGGGTCGTTCACGAAAAACTTTTATTTAAAACTTAAGTCGACATTGGGTCGACTCTTTACGGACTTTAAAAACGAGCCCAACGACAAACCGGGTCCACCAAACCACACCCTAACTTTCCAAAATTTAATCCCATGCTTGGTATTTAAACAAATCCCAATTTTCATCCAACATTCACAAATTTACGGCCGCAAGCAAATACCAGCCATCGTCATCAAAACCCATCCCAAACACCAAACCAAGTCCCGTCTCCACCGATCGGCCGCCACCATTTCAATCCCCAACAAAACCACCATCGCCACCGCTAAGCCACGGCAGCCCGATCCCAACCATTCAACCCGGGTAAAACCACAGCCTGTTTTCCGGCCAAAACCACCACCGCCGGCATATGGAACCAATGTCAGGGCCTCGCTTCCGAGCCATCAAGAACGCAAACCCAACACATCCCCACCAAAAGAACAAAGTCAAACCCGAAGCCCCAAACCACCCTCAACCACGGCCTAACTCAAGCCACCTACAAACCCCACGCAGCCGAGCCACCAACCTACCCGAACAACCACCGGCAACCCTTCCCGGTAGGCCAAAACCGTCACTGCCCGTCACCATCCCCACCACTCTCGGCCTAACTGGAAAACCAACACTACAAGACATACGAACGGGCCCAAGGTCGGGCCTCTCCGCCGTGCTGCCGCCGCCGCTGAGTCAACCGCGGACCAATGGGCCCGATCCCTGTCCCCACCGCGGAGCCCAGCCACGGCCCTTGATGAGTCGCCGCCGAGTTGGGGTTTTTGGACAGTGACTTTGAGTCAGCGCCCCGTCTCCGCTGCCCCTCTATCGAGGTTTCTCGCTGCCGCCTTCCCAGGCTTTGCCGGCGACAAATCGAAGGAGGAGAGGAAAAATTGGTCACCGGTCGCAGCCCCTGGATTCATCGCCTTCACCGCCAAGTTGTCGCTGTCGCTTCCGTCGCTGACTCGTCACCCGTAGACGACCGGAGGAGGAGGAGGAGGGCCGAGTTCGGAATTTTAGCCGATTGAACAGAAATGGGGAAGAAGGGGGGAAGACGGGTTCTGGCCTATTTAAGGGCTGGGTTCTGCCTTTTATACCCAGCCCATTTTCTAGAAATTCTGAATTGGCCCCAATAACTTTCATCCTTATTCAATTGACCCCCAAGACTCTTATTCCATGGTCGGGCGTTCGAATCAAGGTTACGAATTCATTATCTTTTCAAATATTCCAAATTAATTTTCAAATCCAGGTTCTAAGTTAAACTATTATATTCAATGTAGGAAACGAGAGTCCTCAAAACTAGGATTTTCAAGCACGAGCATCTACATTCAATTTTCCACGAAACGCATTCAAAGGTGGGTGATTCTAAACTCTTTCAAAACTATGTTTGTCTATATTAAATGCTATTATATGAATTATCTATGTCTCAATGCAACATTCCATAGTAGCTTTCGAGCTAAAACAATGACAGCGTGTTGTAGCCATTCATTTATGATTTATATGATTTCTTCTTAACATTGCCGAACGTGTTCCATGTTTGTCTATGTTAAATGCGATTGTATGAATTATCTATGTCTCAATGCAAATTCATAGTAGCTTTCAGGCTAAAACACAGTAGCTTTCGGGCTAAAACAACAGTAGCTTTCGGGCTAAAACAACAGTAGCTTTCGAGCTAAACAACAGTAGCTTTCGAGCTAAAACTATGGTTGGCCAACATCTATGAACGACTGACAGTGTGTTGTAGCTATTCATTTATGGTTTGTATGATTTGTGTTTAATGTTGACAAACAAATCCCCACGGAGCGAGTTGAAAGCTCACACCCATTATTATCAAACTTTTCAGGTTAAGGAGTTGGATGTGGTACGAGGCGGTGGATGCGAAGATGCATATTTTCAATGCTATTTCATTTTCCTTTCTATGAATTGGTATCTAATTTTATGTCAAATTACAAATAAATATTGAGACTTGTGTTTCTATTTAAAACTCCTTGAATAGTCGAGTACTACTATTTTGATTCATTAAGTGAATCTCCTATTTTCAAATAAATATTTAAGTTTTATTCACGCTTCCGCTCAATTTATGTTGTGATTGTAATTTATTGAAAACTCATGCCCTTGTTTTTGAAAGTTTTGTTTATGAAAAATCAAATTTTACATTTTTCAAAAATGGGGCGTGACAGAAGTGGTATCAGAGCAGGTCTACGGTTCTGTAGACTCGCTAAAAAAAAATTTTCACGAAACGACATTCAAAGGTGGGTGATTCTAAACTCTTTCAAAACTATGTTTGTCTATGTTAAATGCTATTATATGAATTATCTATGTCTCAATGCAACATTACATAGTAGCTTTCGAGCTAAAACAATGACAGTGTGTTGTAGCCATTCATTTATGATTTATATGATTTCTTCTTAACATTGCCGAACGTGTTCTATGTTTGTCTATGTTAAATGCGATTGTATGAATTATCTATGTCTCAATGCAACATTCCATAGTAGCTTTCAGGCTAAAACAATAGTAGCTTTCGGGCTAAAACAACAGTAGCTTTCGGGCTAAAAAACAGAGCTTCGAGCGTAGCTTTCGAGCTAAATCTATGGTTGGCCAACATCTATGAACGACTGACAGTGTGTTGTAGCTATTCATTTATGGTTTGTATGATTCGTGTTTAATGTTGACAAACAAATCCCCACGGAGCGAGTTGAAAGCTCACACCCATTATTATCAAACTTTTCAGGTTAAGGAGTTGGATGTGGTACGAGGCGGTGGATGCGAAGATGATATTTTCAATGCTATTTCATTTTCCTTTCTATGAATTGATATCTTAATTTTATGTCAAATTACAAATAAATATTGAGACTTGCGTTTCTATTTAAAACTCCTTGAATAGTCGAGTACTACTATTTTGATTCATTAAGTGAATCTCCTATTTTCAAATAAATATTTAAGTTTTATTCACGCTTCCGCTCAATTTATGTTGTGATTGTAATTTATTGAAAACTCATGCCCTTGTTTTTGAAAGTTTTGTTTATGAAAAATCAAATTTTACATTTTTCAAAAATGGGGCGTGACAGAAGTGGTATCAGAGCAGTCACGGTTCTGTAGACTCGCTAAAAAAAATTTTTCTTCGATTTCAAAAAAAAAAAAAAAAAAAAGATTTCATGAACTTAGTCAAAAGTTTTATTACGATTGTGTGTCAGAGTAAGGTTCTATAATGTGCTATGACAACAAGCATCCACCTCCGCCATACCGCGCCAACTCCACAAGGTATATGCATAAAATTCTAAGTTTTCAATTTTCTAAGTCTATTGCATGTTTTCAATAGCAAATACAGAAATTCAAATATCAACAACAAATACAAAAGTCATTACTATTGCGAAAGCTATGCGAAGGGATTTCTATAGACATGGTCACTATGACATTTTACAAAATCGTCGATTGCATATTTTCAATAGCAAACTCAAAAGTCATTACTATTACAAATGTTTTCAACGACGAATACAAAAGTCATTACTATTGTAAATTTTATATTATTGTAAAGTTTTCAAAATTTTTTTAAGTCTATTTCATGTTCTCAATAGCAAATACAAAAGTCATTACTATTGCAAATGTTATGCTATTTTATCTTTTTGTAAAATTTTTAAAATTTTCTAAGTCTATTGCAGTTTTAAATAAAAGTTTTTCGTGAACGACCCAATAGTATTTTAAATTATTAAAAATAACTATAATATAAATAAATTATAATAATTTTAGAAATTGAAATTATTTTAAAAAAACTAAAATCTATTAATTTGATTATAATAATATAATTCAAAATAATTCAATTGGATTTGAATATTAGGCTTAGTGTATTTGTAACAATAGAATATAATAAAAAAAATATTGGGCTCAACATAATAAGAAAATAAGAACTTGGGCGTTACAGTATGTTAGCCTTTTAATTCAAATTGAATGTTTTTTTTTAAATTTAGGTTATTGATTTAATTTGATTTGTGATATAATTTAGTAATTAGGGTTTGATTCAATTTATGATTTATGGTTTTAAGTTACGATTGAGTGGTTGAATTAGGCTTTAACTTAGGGTATAGAATTTGATTTTAAGAATTAGGTTTTGAGAAATTTAATTGGGGGTTCAATTTAGAAACTTAGGCTTGATTTATGCAATTGTGAATGATTTAAACAATTATGATTTGATCGTAGCTAGTTGGATAATTAAGATCCATTTTTGAATCTAGTCATAGTTTAAGGGTAAATTAGTTAATATTTAGGAAATTAGGTTACAATCGTATCGAACTAGAAATGTAGGTTTCAATTTTATAGAATTTAGGCATAGTTTAGGTTATCGTATTACATTATCGAATTTATATATATATAAAGAAATGTAAATTATACATGCATGGGAAGGCCGACAGACTATTTGCGTTTGATGGATATTATTGTGAGCAGTGAGCTTGCGCACATCGTTTACTAAATTCTCAAGCCCGGCTTTGTACACTTCAACTAACTTATCAGACTCCAACTTCTTCAACCTCAATCTATCGATATTAGCCTTAGTCAATCCCTCGATCGTCTTAACAACATCTGATTTCCCGTGATTCAAATCCTCGATCTTGACTCACACGTATTTGTCATGATTTTTGTATATTTGGCTAGTGTTTTAGTTAGATTTGTTGTTAATTTTGGTATAAGTTGGATAGATTGAGCATATTTTCGTATTTATGTATCTCCGACTTATTTTACCAAGTTTTATGTTTATTTTAGGTATTTTGAAGTCTTTCACTCTTAACGTGAACGAATGTGGGCCTGCGAGTGGAGTTTCAATGAAATTGGGCCCCGGTTTGGTAAATTACAGCTGACACTGGGTATGTCATCCACACTGGGTTACCCAGTGTCGGAACTTGTCTGGCAGAAAGATCCATCCGATCGGATTGGGAGACCATCCGATCGGATATAAGCGTTATAAACTCGGATTTTGTGGAGATTTTCAGTTACGGAAGGGGTATTTGAATGCTACAAAAGGCCAAGAACTCAGCCACATTTAGACACCATACACAACCCATCCATAGACCAATAATCCATCGTCCAGTTCGTGACAAACCGGGTCGAGAAGACAATCTTGAACCTCTTGGGGATGACAACCCATGAGTGTTCTCGAATCGTTTTTTCATTTCATCTTTCTTTTCCAGATCAAAACATTAGTTTCCAATTAAAACTTTAGTTTTCAGATTTTAGATAGATGTTAGATTGGCTATCGTTATTCGTTGGAATTGGAAGTTCGTGACAAGCTTCCAGAATTCTAGCTTGGTTCATCTTATCTTCGGAATAGCTGGAGTTGGCAAGGATTTCATCATAGTGATAAGCACTTTTCTCCAAATTTAGTAATCTCTAAACTTTATTCTCATTGGTTCGTTTTGATTGTCAGTAATCTTGTTTGGATTATTCGTTTGAATCGTTTATGTTTGGATTATTGTGAATCATTTCTTGAAGAATTGTTTTCGTTAACTAGTTGATTTCTATTATCGTGATTTAGATGTTTTGATTGGGTTTGTGATATTGGATTTGTCAATGGTTTCTAATTAGGATTTATAGGTCTAGTGCCCGGAATCGTTTAGAACCATCGATTGGGATCGTCGAGCGTTTGATCTACGAGTTGGGATTGACAACCCTAACTCGCAGACTAATTGTTCGATGAGATGTCAATCGATCGTGGAAATGATTATATGGCCCTAGACCCCCGTTTTATTGATCTTTTAAAAGTTGAATTACATTATTAAAGCTTCTATTTACTTTAGTTAAGTTCTTACATGGAGATTGACGCTCTCCTTGCAAGAATAGTTTTAAATCGCTAGTAGCATAAACCTTATTTCTTTGTTTTAGTTATTACGATTCTCATACCAAAACCCTTTTGCCCACGTGTTTAGCGTAGGTTTTTATTATTTTCTCGTTCGTAAAAACAAACACAAAAACTACTTCCGATTAGTCTTCCTCGAGAGATTCGACTCGAGTTAACTTGCCAGTCTACACGTGCACCCGTTCTCTTACGGGCGAAATGAAACCTTTCAAAAGTAGACGCGCACTGTTTAACTAGATTTTAATTTTGAAAGGAACACAAAAGTTCGGCTCAGATCTCTAAGCTCATTGTTACAATCATCGTGCCCTATTTTTGGCGCTTGATCAGTTACCCGAGCATGGAACGGATAGTTAATCTCTACAGTAGACTTATCAAAAATGACAACACTAAATTCTGATTTCCAAATTTTTACAGTAGTAAATCGGTAAATATTACCGAGTCGAGCCTTGACTTTGGAAGGAGTCAACATATTATTTATGAGTCGACTCCTTTCAAAGACGAGGCTCGACTCGGTAATATTTACCAATTTACTACTGGAAAATTTGGAAATCAGAATCTAGCGTTGTCATTTTTGATAAGTCTTCTGTAGAGATTAACTATCCTTTCCATACTCGGGTAACTGATCAAGCGCCAAAAATAGGGCACGATGATTGTAACAATGAGTTTAGAGATCGAGAACTTGAATCACGAGAAATTGGATGCTGTTAATACAATCGAGGAATTCACTGAGGTTAATAAAATTATCGATGGGTTGAGGCTGTAGAAATTGGAGTCTGAGAAGTTAGTTGAAGTGTACGAAGCTAGGCTTGAGAATTTAGTAAACGACGTGCACAAGTTCACTGCTCACAACAATATCCACTAAACGCAAATAGTCCGTCGGCCTTCCCATGCATGTACAATATACAATTTTTTTATATATTTTTTGTTTACCGACGGACATGGAAGCTGTTGGTAGAATTAAATTGTATTTTATTTATATATTTAATTAATTACCGACGAGCGTAAAACCCGTCGGTAAATCCAAAAGAATTTAGGAATCCCGACGGCAGCTCACCGGCGGCGCTGTCCATCGGAAAATCCATCGACATTTACCGAAGGGCTGAGACATCAGAAAAGCCATTGAAATTACTGACAAAAGACTCGCCTTTGGCCTTGGTCCGTCGGTAAGTGACTTGCCGATGGATATGGTCGTCGGCAATTCTATTTTTTTGTAGTGTATTTGTAATCGTTAAAACGCGAGTCTTAATTAGTAAAAAAAAGTCTTGTTGGCTTGACTATAAAAATAAATATTATTCTTATAGCCAAATCTTAATACACGTGTCTTTTAATTTTTACGTTGCTTTATACACTCTCCACAACACACATGTATTTCATAGTTTAAACAGTGAGTCGAGTTCTACAATTCTTTCAAGTGGGCAGATACTTGACTTCACTAAGTGTCGATTCTCTTTTACAAACTTATGGATGGTACTAACTAAGGTACTTGGAAGTTAAAATGTGTGTCTACATCAAACTAATTTATGAACGAGCATGGTGTATGACTATTAGGCTTCAAATTGAGATGATGTGGATAATAAATGATCGCTTGATAGTAGTATGAATTCTAAAGCCTTTTCTACTATCTTTTGTTTAGTTGACACTAACATGTTTTGAATTGTCTCAAATTTTGGTACTGCTAAAGAAGTACGGATGCCCTACAATTCCATTGTAAGGGATCCGCAAGCGTTAGATTGACAAGGTTTCATATGATCACTAGTAGGTTTGAGAATTAGCGTATGGAAGAGGGAAACTATCTCTGCATATAGTGAAAGATTACGCGAAATCGCCAATGATTCACAATCCCTCGGTGAATTAATATCAAATGTTAGGTTAGTTAATAAGATCTTACGCTCTCTTCCAATACGTTTTGACATCAAAGTCTATTCGATTGAGAAAGCTCATGATCAATCAACAATTGTCCTTTATGAACTCATTGAAATTATTCAATCATTTGAGTTGAATTTTTTAAATCAATCTTCTCAAACTAAAGGGAGGAATGTTGGTTTTCAAGCAAATCCTTCTAAGCTTGGCCATGTTATACATAATGAGATGATTGATATTTTTACTGAGTGACATGTCTGACTTAGGTAACGAAGATACTGATTTTATTGCAAAACGCTTTGAAAATCTTATCAAATCTCATCATCAAAATCAGTTTCCCAAACCTGTATTAAGATTTCCTCAAAGTATCACCTTCGAATACCCAAGTGATCCCTAGTTCCTTGATGAAATTTTTTATTTTAAATCTCTTTATTCATTAAGGTGTAGTGCGTAATGTAGGTTTGTCATTTTGCTAACAAATGTGCAAGCATGTTAGCTAGTAATAACTTTAATGCTACTTTGAGTGAAGATGAGTCTGAAAACGAATTTGAACCCAAGAATAAGGGTCGTTTCTTCCTTGTTGTAATGAAGAAAGAGTCCTCTAATGTGATTCAAGATGTGATCTGGAATTGTATCACATGTTCAGTCACATCCGTAGTCACATTCTAACAAGATTTCTCTAATCACTTAGTTTTGTGTCCTAATGTCATTAAAAAGTCTAACTCAGACATTCAAGAGCATGGTAGCAGTAAAATTGCCGAACTCGTAGATTCCTACAAGGATCTTCTAAACGAATGGCAAGAGAAAAAAAATATTGACGTATTGACCAAAATGCATAAATGTTTACTAATGAAAATCTTGAACAAAAAACTACCATGACTCTTTTAGAGGCAAATCTCACCAAGATTGAAACAAAGTATTTGATAGCTCACTCATACCTTAGATCAGTTGAATAAAAAAATTAAAGCTTGATGAGGTCCTTTCAATGGAAAAGAAATATGACAAAATTAGCCATGGTTTTAAAAAATAAAGTTTTATTAAAAGGGTGTCAAGTATCCAACCCCACTTAAATCAAAGAGTTCTTTTAAATGAAATCCAAAACCAAGGAGACATTAGTTCATTTGTCATTACTGTAATACTCAGGGACACATTATGCTATATTTTCATAAGCTAAAATCTGATCATGTCAAAAAGGTCTCTAAAAACAGATGTCATGGGAGATGCCACCGACTTCCTCTCACATCTCATGTCTAATACAGTATGTTTAGATTAAAATAAATCAGATGTCAGCTATAATGTTGCCTCCTATGTTATGAAACAAAACCCTCCAGGATCTTGGTACTTTGACAGTGATGGAGGTATAGTTTGCAAGATATCAAATTCGTTGTTGGAGGTATAGTTTCGTTTGGTGATGAAGCTCATGGTAATATTATTGGTATTGGTACTCTTAACCTTGATGGGTTATCTGGACTTAAAGATGTTCTTCTTGTCGACTTTGTGATGATAACTTAACTGTATAATTTAATAAAAACTCTTGTGATGTGATTGATCATCTAATATGTATGTTCTTGTAGGATTAAGTCTGTTTATAGTTGCTACCAACTTATTGGTATCCAAGAGTGTCATAATGCCTTTAATAATGTAATTGCAGATGCGACTATTACTGAGGCAACATCCATGACGACACTCAAACATGCAAAGACCGAAATGGTAAGGTTACCTTGTGTGACTAGAAAACGTCTTATGGTGAGAACTAATTACTCCTCTATTGAACCTAGTGATGTTAGTGATGCTCTAAAAAAGTAAGATATGGCAAATGACCATGCAAAGTGAACTTGATAAATTTATTAATAACAATGCTTGACATTTAGTTCCTCATTCCATTGATGGGAGTGTCACAGAAACAAAATGGTTTTTTGAAAACAAAACCGATGAGCAAGGAAATATTATTCGTAATAAGGCTCATTTGGTAATTCAAAACCGTACTCAAGATAAGGGGTTTTGATGATTTTCTCTTCAATAGCTAGACTTGGTAATATTCATTGTATTCTTGCTATAACTTGTCACCTTGGTCTTAAAATCCACCACATGGACGTCAAGAATTCCTTCTTGAACGATACTCTCAGTGAGGATGTGTATGTTTCATAACCTTGGGGTTTTGAGGATCCTTATACGCCTGAACATGTGTATAATTATAAGAAGACCCTGTATGGTTTCAAACAATCACCTCATACTTGGTTTGAGAAATTATCTGAATTACTCCTTAAATTTAGTTTTAAAAGGGGTGAAGTTGATAAAAACGTGTTCATTCAAAACTTCTATAATGACATTCTTATTGTGCAAATTCATATGGATGATATTATTTTTGGGTCTTCTTTTGACATTCTAACCAAGTTCTTTGTAGATTTCTTGGTTTCCACATTCGAAATAAGCATGATTGGTGAGTTAAGTTATTATTTGAGTTTACAAATTATCTCAAAGAAAGTATGCTTGTAACTTTCTAAAATAGTTTAATCTAGAAAATACATCTCACGTGAAAACTCCCATAGGTTCAAAACAAATTGTGTCTATGGATGATGAGGCTGAATGTGTAGACCATACGGTATATGAACCATGACAGAAATTATGCTTTATTTGACTACTAGTCGTCTTGATACTATGTATAGTGTTTGATTGTGTGCTCGTTACCAAGTTAATCCCGAGATCACTCATTTAGAAGTTGTTAAACATATTATTCATTACATAGGTGGTATTATTGATTTAGGTATTAGGTATATGAAAGACACGAAAGTTGTTCTTGTTGGTTTTAGGGATTAGATCGTTAATCACTGCTCAAATTTTGGACGTAAGTTTCATTCCATTTAGCTTGATTTCTCGTTTGAATGATGTTATTCTCCTCCTCTAATTAGTAATTCTTCAATTTCCTTTTTCAATTATTCGAATTCGTGCTTTGATTGTGCTTTTGAGGTGTTTTATATGTTATTGGTTGGTGATTAGTTTAATTACAATTCTCGTAATCTTCGGTGTTTGATACTCAGAACTTATTTGATAATAGTTATTGTTGCTTTCTCAAATGTTCATGTTCATGTTGCTTTCTTCAATCTTTTCATATTTCCTCGGATGTTCATGTTGCGTTATGTTAAACTGTTGAATTGCTTGATGTTTGTGCATTAAAATTTACAGGTCTAGTGCCTAGAATTGTTTAGAACCATCAATTGGGATTGTAGGGTGTTTAATCTACAAGTAGGGATTGACAACCCCAACTCGTAATTTAAGTGTTCGATAAAATGTCAATTGATCGTGGAGACGACTCTAGAGCCCTAGACCCCTATTTTATTAATCTTTTCAAAGTTTTTAATTTCATTGCTCGTTTAAAATATCGTCTTAGTTATTACAAAATTCTCGAACCAAAATCCGACCACGTGTTTAGATTAACATTTTTCGTTATTTTCTCGTTCGTGAAATCAAATACGAGAATCACTTCCGATTAGTCTTCCTCGAGAGATTCGACTCGAGTCAACTTGCCACTTACAACTACTCCGTTCTCTTGTGGATGAGCTTTTTATTTGAATAAAAAGTAAGTGTTTAAAAAGTTCGATTCATTTATTAAATAAATGTGTGTTTCTCTTGAAAAAACTAGATAAATATATCGTCTAATGCCGGAAGTCCTGAGTCAATCCTAAAAGGAGTAAAATATTTCTAATTCAAATCAATGGTCAATAAAATCTGAATAAATATTTAGTTGCTGCAAAAAGAAAGGTACTACTACTCCCGAACACAAAACACCAAATCCTCTTAGCAACTTAAAATGTTAATTCATTTTATTTGGGTTAAGAATTTATAACTCATTGACTTTGTAACCGGATGTCATCTTAATGCCCTCACATTCAGGACGACATCTACAATAGCTATTTACCTGTTTATTTTTTTGCCTGAAGAATTTTCCTTTGCATATTTTAGGCATATAATATCCTGGGACATGCATCACTTAGTAATAGTTGACTTCTTTCTTATCTTTGGTTCGTACATACAAAGTGAGGATAAGAATTTCTTCTTTATTTGAAAATTTTGGACTGAATTTTTGTGTAGGGATATACGTGATCACGCTAGTTTGGAAAGTGGGATCATACCTCAGTCTTGAGTTTTTGTGTGCTATGGTAATGTGGGTTCAAGGCACTCTCTTTTTCCATAGTAAATCTGTGGTTCCTATATTTAAGGGATTTGCAACCTAGATTGTGTTACCTTTTGGATTCCTTCCTGAATTAGATCTTTTTTAAGTTTGTTATGTTCTTTGAGACTTTTGGACTTCTTGTGTTTTTTAATATATATATATAATACACCCACCCACCCACACACTTGCTTATCCTCCTCATGTCACACGCATACTTATTTTTTTAAAAAATTTTTTGCGTGCAATTGTGATCTTTTATCTCTCTTACATTTTGTTGGTGTGACCTTTCAGTTAAAACTTTTCTTGCAAGCATGGATACAATTTTATTAGGTGTCAAATCACTCTTCAAGATTCCATTCAAAATCTCCTCTTCTCCTTCATTGGACGCCGACCCACTTAGCAACGCAGCCACGCTTGAAACCTCGATCCCTCCACCATCTTCTGTGGTTGATCCTTCCAATACTGGGAATGATGCACCTGATGCGCCAACTGATGTGACAACATCTTGAGTTGCTTTTGAACTCAGAACATCCTTGCCTTCAATTTATGTTCCTTCTCCATCTCCGCCTGCTCAAAATCCTCCACCAACTATTGATTCGTCTACTGAGAAGATCTCCACTCCTCCACAGTCTCCAAAACCTTCGCCTCTGTATGACACCACCACCTTTATGGTTCTAGTTGTCAATTCCATTGCTCCTTTTTCAGCTTTGTTTCCTGATCGAAGTAAAAAATCCTCTCGATTTCAAGCTCCTCCACGAATCTCTCAAGCCCAACTATACGTTGTCCTCTCGCAAGTCTAAACATCTTAGAGGCTATGGACCTGAAGTTTTTGAGTACCCTAGCTCTGACTCTTGTGTCTCTAAAAGAAGAAAGTCTGGTTCTAAGAAACCGAAGAAGGAATGTGCTATGGTTTTGAATAAAGGGGGAGATGCTGCTGCAGATGTGATGGCTCAGAGGCCTCATCGTTCTTTGTGGCTCGGTGCACTTATCTTCATAAGGGTAAGGACATTATTAATTGTCCTTCTAGCTCTCGGCCTATTCTAAGTATCTTTAGTGATGAGAACCTTCTGGGCGAGGATTATTCTAGATCTCACATGTCTACGGATATGTTCATTGATGGATTTACAGGAGATGAAGATCAGTTCAAACCAGTTCTTGGGGATGTTGTTGTGGATGCTACTGAGGATATGACTGCCAAAGTGGTGACATCAGCACCGCATCCGATTCTGACTATGATTTGGGTAACTCTTTCTCTAAAAATATTTTCTCTCAGGCTACCTATGATAATTACAAGGTGTTTGCTGGAAGCTCGTTGATCAAGGGGAAATGCTGGAATTTATCAAAGTTCCTTTCGTACAATATGAGCAATATTTTTAAGCTTCAACACCTTATACACACGATTGGTGATGTGGTATTCTTTGAGCAATTAGTGGTGTATGAATTCTACCCCAAACTGAGTGCTGAGGTTTGCGTCCCGTCTTCTCTTAAGTACGAACGAGTCTTTATTCGAGGTACAATCTATAACATTACGCCATCATTGATCAATGCACTTTTTGAGACTTATGATTGTATTGAGGAACCTTTGCGGGCTGATTTTATGAAGATGGCCCAGTTTTTGATGAGTAACTTATGCATTGAGTGGTTTACTCAAATTTTGTCATTTTGTTTGTCCTTTCTCTTTGGGTTCTTCCATAAAGTTTGCTGCAGCAACTGGGGTACAACAATGAACAACTCAAGGGTGACCGAACTTCACACCCGTATTCTTTTCTATCTTGGGACTAGGATGCCTTTCAACTTAGAAATTCATGCCTTTAATGAGGTGATGTTCTTCATCATCTTTCGGGTGCTCATGTCTCAAGGTCTCGTCCCTCATATTCCTCCTAACGGATGTCTGGATTTCTTCACAATCACCGCTCCTCTTTTAAATCCCAAGAATTGCCTTGTGGATATTCCGATGGTTTACACTAATGATGATGATTAATCTTCCAGCCTAATGCTCTTGTTCCTATTTTTTTATGCTTCTACGAATGTTGATCCAAATGCTACCATGGATGATGATCACATCTACGCTGACATTCCTGGTTCAGTTGTTCCTGCTTCTAACATGAATGTTTCAGTGTCTCACTCATTTTTACAGGAACAAGTGCAATATACTACCTCTAGTATTACACATTTTAATGCTCTCCGTTCTTATTATCTCGGCCTACTTTATGTTTTTATTCTTTTTGGACAGAAAGGGGGGTAGTTGATGAAGAGGTTGGTGCATCTGATCGAAGTGGTAATGCTCCTGGTCAGGTGGTAGAAGATTCAAGAGGAGTGATGTTTTTGTGGATGCCGCTACTAGCGCTGCCGCTGATGTCACTCGTACTGGTACATCGCATTCAATGGGAGTTGATCATCTTCGACTAGCCAACCTTCGTGACTTCACGATGAAGATGATGATGGGATGGAGTTCTATTTTCGAAACAAAGTGATCCTATTTCGAAGTTCAATGATCTCATTTCTTAGGAGATATTTGTTTTTATGGCTAATTGATTGAAAACAATGATTATGATGTTTTGATATTTTTGATATTATCTACTTTGCTGCTGAATGGATATGACTTTTGCCTTAATTAATTATTACTTTTTTCATTTTCTTTCGCAAATGTTGTCCCTCATATCATTGCATTCTGCATCACTGTTTGATTTTTTATTACAAAAATTTAGGGAGAGGTTGGTGAGTTTATACAAGTTTCGTATTTAGTATTTCTCATTTTATGTGTTTTGGCCAAGAAAGACAAAAAGGGGAAGATTATTGAGTCCTATTATGCATTATGTGTAAGGGACGTATATCTTCCTTAAGTATTATTTTGTCTAAATTATTGTTTTGACTTTCTTGCCAAAATTTAAATATTTAGAAAAGATCTTATATTTATCATTTTTGGTAATTATCATGCATTATTTAGTATTAGATTTATTTGTAATTTTGTTCCCTATTATATGATTCGTATATGTCTAGTTAATTTTATTTAGTATTCTAAGATTTAATTTTTATTTTCTTACGAATGATATTTACTTGAAATATACTATGTATATCTTTTTTTTTCTTATTTTGTAGGTCTCCTTTACATGTAATGTGTGCTTATATAAAGTTAAGAGATTGCTCACAACCCAAAATGAATTTAGAGAGAAAAATCAAAGTATAAGACGTTGAGAGTTATTTTATTCAAGATGCACATTTTCTGAATTGACAGATGCGACTGCGAATATTTTCGGCATCTACGATCACATCTTGCAGTTTGAGTTATTTTCTTCCATTGTTTTTCAATTCCTGGAAGTGCCGTACTGATTTATACCACATCTACTTTTTAAATATTTGTTTTTCTTTTTACTTAGAAGATTACGACCTTTTGTGACTTATAATCAGTAAATGTTTTTGTTCTATTGGCTCAACTATAAGAATAAATATTATTCTTTTAACCAAAATTTTAATACATATCTTTTTCCATTACTTTTTACATTATACACACACGAGTTTATAATTTAAACTGTAAATTGAGATTTACAATTTTTCAACTTTTTTATTGACACTCTTTTCAATTAATTGCTAAATATAGAATCATTATTATATTGAACCACAAATCATTAGGGCAATGTAGCACAACTCCAAAACTTATGTGTGAAATTGGAATGCTCCATCTTTGTTTAGCGTTTTTGAAAGAAAAAAAAGAAAAGAAGGAATATTGTAAAATTGTCTTATGAAGATGGTTACATAAGATGGTCGTACTTTTACAGTGAAAAAATATATTACTTTTTACATTTAAAAATATTCTTTTTAAAATATTATAAATATTTAATTTGAAAATATAAGTTATGACTTTTTATTTGAAAAGTACAAGAGTCTTAATTGGGAGAATCTTACAACAACTGTCAATAGAGGGGAAAAAAGAAGAAAAAAGAAAAGGAAAAATGCGCTAGATTAATCAAGTTGGACCGATTGGCTAAATGAATCATATATGGTTATCATGGTCGTCAAACTTCAAACCCTTATTCTATCTACTTTTATTATCAGTAATAGTGTGGAAAAATTTCATTTTTGGTCCATTATACTGACCACTTTTCAAAAAGGGTATGTGATGTTGACCAACATCAAATCACGTCTTTTAAGTTGACAAATTCATCAAATAAGGTACAAAAAAAGCCCGATTGGACTATTTAAATTAAATTACGAAACTAAAAAAACTGACCCTAACAACCTAATTTACCCTCAACTTGCTTCCAACGCCACCGCCATTTTTCCCAAAAGTTGCCGCCTTCCCCGAACTCATTGCCCTCTGGCGATTCTCCGCCACCACTAATGCCTGTAACACACACAACCACCATGACCACACCTACTCAGCCGACCAAAAGCACCACTCGTCCTAAGCCCAAACAAAACCCGGCAGCCCCAATCTCCGTCGTCACCACCACCATCAGAACCATCGCCACGGACGACGACAGCTCCACCTACACCACCTCAGCCACAAGAACCACCACCACAAATTAGCCACTATCATGGCCATTTTTTTAGCGCCACCATCCCTGACCGTTTTCCTGTTCAAAATCCCTAACGATTTTCCCAAACCAAACCACCACCATCACTGACCGTTTCCACGACCCAAAACCACTACCACGCCACCTTATTATTTCCCAAACCCGGCTGTTAGAAATTGAAAAACCAGAATCACCACCGCCATAGCCCAAACCAGCCGTTCAAACCAGTCATCTCCGTCACGTCGTTGCCGGAAAAAGATGACGAGCCCATTATTAAGTCGGAGCATCGCCCTTTGCAGCTATGACTGCCGCTTCTATTTCCTGGTGGAGAGGAGAACCACCATGCCTGAAATCGCTTGGCGGTTTCCATCAGCCCTTCGCAGCTGTGCCCTCCGCCGGGCTGATGCCGTGAGATTTTCGAAGAAGGCGTAGAGGATTTGCGTCGTCCGATTTTAGAAATTGGGAAGATAATTTCGTCGTGCCTCACCTTCGCCAGGAACTAGTCGCTCAATGCCGCCGATTTCTGAAATTAGAAGAAACGGGGCTGAAGATGCGTTTTAATTTAATTGAGGGTATATTAGGTAGTTATGGTCAGTTTTTTTAATTTCGCAATTTTGATTTAAATAAAAAATGATAAGAAATGATTCAGTCATGCCACGTAAGCATAGAAACTCATTCGTGCTTTTTTTGTACCTTATTTGATGAATTTGCCAACTTAGAAAACAATAATTTGATGCTGGCCAATATCACGTACCATTTCTAAAAAGTGACCAATATAATGGATCAAAAATAAAATTTTTCCGTAATAGTGTAGTACTAAATTCTCCTAATTTATATTTTGTGACTAGTTTCCCATTTGATTTAAAAAAAGTGTTCTACTATTTATGATTAAATCATACAACTTAGACAATACACTGTTTAATTTCCATTTAAGTTGTTTTCTTTTCTTGACGCTCAAATATAATTTATAAGACCCGTTGGAACAACATCATTCCGTACGATGACCCAAAATTCCCACGAGGCAATTTCTGTGATAATGACAGTAAGCAAGCTTAACTGGCATATCCAACGTTCATAGTATCATACTATATTTTTTGTAAATTTATCCCACTTTATCACCTCATCATTCCCAATTTGACAGCGCGCTGAATAAGACAACTTTATGTTGCTTCTTTGAACTTTTTTGTTTTGTTTTGTTTTACGGACGTAAAGAAATAATTTGAGGGCGCCCATATATATCAATTTACTTTGAGCAATGTAATTATGAAGGTGCATATGTTGTGTTGGACTTTGATGGAAAACAAAAAATAAAATAAAATAAAATTATATAAAATATAAAGTATTATGGGTTAGATCGTCAACATTCTTGCTTCGACTTCTTAATCCATGAGAGCGAGACTATCTTCCGCTATAATATGATATTAAATATTTAAATCGTCGTGAATGTAACTTAGGTACATCAAGCGACCTCTTTTAAAAAATTGTCGAGTTCTTATAAGTTGAAATAATAATAATATCTCCAAATTAGATTGGCCGGACGAGGTGGGCTTTATAGTTATGATATGGGCCCCGACGTGCTAAAGAGTATAAGATGGTTATTGGTCTATGGTTATTATAGTAAATTAACAAAATATGAAAGTACTAATAATTATGGTAATAACATAAAGGAGAAATTCTAATTTTAAGTCGGTGTGTAGTTTATGAAATTATAGTGTGTCTAGGAGACAAAAATAATTTACTGGGAACACGTTTCTTGTTTATATAAAAAGGACACAATCCTCACTTCTATCTTAAGTTGATTATTCATACTTTGAACTCTCATTTATCACCATATAAAGTTACTGTTTTAAGTATCGGAGGCATATGTCGGAGCTTTCCGGCTTAGTTTTGTTTTGTAGGTCGCTCAAATCGGAGAAAGCAGTTTGGAGCTCAGCGACCTATATTCTTGGTGAGTCAATCTTTTTGGTCACATCAAGTGGCACCGTATGTGGGAATACAAGGGACAACGAATCATTGAGCGAAAGACGTTAGAATCAGCCAAAACAATCATGAAGGGGAGAAACATAACACCAGAAGTCTTGAGTTTTAACTTGACGGAAAATCAAAGCAAGAAACAAGACAAGGAGGCGCAATCTAAGAGGGGTAAGACACTACAGGGGAATATGAAAGAATAACAAACCATGGAGATACCACCATCAAGAAAAGAAAAAGGAGGAAAGTAGGAGGATGGGGGATGAGAGTAATCCGCCCCCGAAGTAACAGAAAATGATCAATTTGGGGACCAAGGAGTGAGAAGATTTACCGAAGCAGCGGGCCTGTCACATTAATAAAGGCTTGCTCCAGAAATTGCTCAACGTGGTTCCCGTCGATAAGAAAATTATGATTGGGGCAGATGATAGCGATGAGGAGGCAGAACTTGCAATTGGAGGGGATAAGGAGGAAGAATACAAGCCGGAATCACTTATTCCAGCCTAAAAGAAGAGCAGAGAAAAATAATAAGGTAATCTTATGTGGTTATCTTTGGGAAGAATTATTATGGGTATCGAACAATATTTAACATAAAAAGTAATCTTTCAGTTAAAACCATACAATAATTTTACCAGTACGAGAAGACAATTTTGTGTGATTATCTTTCAGTTAGTAGACATTAAATGTATTTTGGGTGTTTTTTTCCTCCCTACTACTTTAATAGGAGAATAGCTTGAATGAGTTTAAGAATAATTCATTTTAATTTTTGTTGATATTGATTGATATATGTTATTTATTATTTTAGCATATATATATTTTCTTGGTTGTTTTATTTAAAAAATTATTATGATTGAATTTTTTTTTAGTGCTCTGATTCTAATATTTCATGTTTCATAAATGAATATTACTTAGTTGTATAAGCTTTAATTTTTTGAAATGTAAGCTAATGCTTGAAAACGACTTCTATTTATAATTTAAGATGATTAAGCTATTAAAGTAAGATGCATGAGAAGGTGAATGATTCAGAAAAGTTGATTGAAAATTATTTTTCTATTTGAATGATTCTTAATAATGATATTCTGAAAATTAAAAAAAAATGTAATTATCGATCAATTAATATTATTTGTGATTCTAACACAAGGAAAGCAACCACGTGGTATTTTTAAAAAACAACACGAGACTTCATTAATTGTGTATGCAATTGAATAACTCGATCGATCCATATAGTATAACAAAAGATCGATCGTATCGTACATACTATTAATATTACACGATACATATCAATAAAAATATGTTTGATAATAATTATATATTTAAAATCATGTGAATCATATTTTAAATGTGTAAATTGAAAATATATAGTTTGTTTTAATTTTATTATCTTTTATATATTTCCTTTAATTTTCAAAATACCGAGGGGGCGGAATTCCCCCTGGTAATGTCAAGGGCATTTTATTTACCCTCGATAATAAATTTTTTTTCCGAGGGGGTCAAATGCCCTTGGTATTACTGAGGGCATTTGATTCCCCTAGGTACTTCCGAGGGCTTCATATAATCCCCTCGGTATTACCGAAGATTTTTTCATTTGGTATATATTCCCTCGAGAATCCTTTATCATTGCCTTCGATAATAGTAGCGATAAGCGTTAGTGCAGATTACCGAAGGTTTTACCAGGGGTTTCGTTACCAAAGATTTAATCCCTCAATATATATTACCCTCGGTAGAACTCTCAGTATTACCGATATGTTTGCTCCCAGTAATCCACTCTAGTTTTTCTTGTCTTGAATTTTACTTCATATTTACCATATAATAGCATACACAATACAAATTAAAGTTATTAATAGACAAAATAATTAAGACATCAAGTTTTTTTATGATTTATAATGTTGTATACAAAACTATAAATAGACATACTATTTTACGAGTTACCAATTGAAACCCAATGGGAACGACAACTTTACAAATATAATAACAAATATATTATGTACAAAAAATATCAAATAATACATATTTATTGATTCAATTAATTAAAATCAATAATAACACTAATATTCAATTCACATATTTATGTATTATAAGCTTCGTGCATCGCACAGGTACAAAATACTAGTTAATAATTAAATTGTTCTTGACCCTACAATAAACAATGGTTCTTACTATTCACGAAATTCACAATACCCAATGACTTTGAAATATTAGGATTCAAAATCTCAATGTATTCTAGTTCAGACATGTTTAAAGTTTGTCGGACCATTTTTATTCTGACTATTATCATTTTAAACTAATAAAAATATTATTTCATCTTTGGGAAATAAAGAATGAGTTGTTGACATATTACTCATTTTCAATTAACTATTTTATGTTGCTTGCTAAAAAACTTAAATAGCACTTGATAGCTTATTTGACCTAAAGAGCTTTAATTGAGAAAATAAGTTACAAATCGTGTTTTACTCTATATATTTTTCAATCATAATTTTCCAATAAGCTTTTGATAGCTTATTAAACCTATGTTTCTTGAATACTATTGTCTTGATGGCTCATTGAGCCAATGGAGCCAAGTGTATATATATCTTTAAAATGACTTGAGTTTGAGATCGACTAGTGAGCTCAAAAACAAGATCACTGTTTGAACTCGAGGTTAGTAACAAAGCTCTACCTCGAGCTTAAGTCAAGCTCATGTATTTTTTTTGAGCTCGAGTTACCGTCTGATCAAGCTTGACTCGACTCGCTTACAACCATAGTCATAGGTGACTGGGTAAGAGAAAGATGGGCAGTTTGTTGGCTGTAAAACTGAGATAGAAATATAACTAAATTAGGATTTTTACTTATATGTGAGAATTCGGTTCAGTTCGGTCCAAACACATTTTAGGATAATGAAAATCAAAATCGAACCGAATGTCACTCAAATCAAACCAAATTGACATTTTTGGTACGATTCGGTTGATTTATTCGATTATAACCAGTTTTTGCTCACCCTATATGTGTTTGCACTACAAAAAAAGCCGAAAGATACCAACAGGTATTACCGATAGAGATGTTACAATCGACATATGTCAATGACTTGCGGATGGCCTTAACAATGCCGACGAGCTACTGATAGGTGTAGGCCATCGACGAACTCCCTGTCGGTATCCCATCGAAAAAATGACGCCAAATATAAGTGTAATAAATTAGCAATGGATATGCCGATGAGTCACTGACGGCGTCTACTACCGACAAGTAGTGCCCGTCGACAAAATCATAATATATATATATACATATATATATATATATATAATATAATTAAGTATATATATTAATTAATATAATAAGAAATTTGATTACGGGTCACTGACGGCCTCATTCATTGATAGGTTTAATTAAAATTAAAGAAATAGGGCGCTGATGACACTTATGGCCATTTGCAAAAAACCATAATATTATCAGCCGCATCATCAAGGACAAGAAGAAAAAAAGAGAGAGAGAGAGAGGGGGGGGGGGGAATAAGGGAAATCACCACCACGCCATATATTACCACCAACACCGCTCGCGCCTCCGCGCAATCACTCGTAGCTACTTCCACTTTACCATCGCTCGCACGGACTTTGATCTTCTCCTAGCAGCGCTGCTCTAGGAAGATAAGGTATGTTTTTTTTTTTTTTTTTTTTGGTAATTTTGTTTAATTTAAACTAATTGTATTTTAATTGTGATTATTGTTTTAAGTTGAGTTTAAGTTTGAATGAGGGCCAAGGGTATAATTTGTGTTGAATTAGGGTTAATTAGGCTTTGAATCTTGTAATTATATTTAGTATTGGGCTTAGTTAGGAATTACATCAAAAAATTAGATTTTTATATTAGGATTTATTTCAAGATTTTGGGTTAGATTTGGGCGAATTAGTAATTATTTCAAAAAAAAATTATTCCAGTTATAATTATTTACCCAATTATGAATTATTTCAAAAATCAGGGTTAGATTTGAGCCGAATTAGAAACTAATTTAAAAATTAGGTTTCAATTGTAATTATTTTGGTAAATGGGAATTATCTCAAGATTTAGGGTAGTTTTGAGGCGAATTAGCAATTATTTTGAGTTTCAATTGTAATTATTTATATAATTAGAAATTATTTTGATAATTAGGGTTAGTTTTAAGGTGGATTTGGAATTATTTCGAAAACTTAGTTTTTTATTAAATTGTGGCGCTTTTATTAAAAAAAGAGAAAAGAGTCCGAGTACATAGAAAATCAGTAAAAAACAAAAAACATAGATACTAGCGCTTCACAAGGAATCCTCACTAAAGGGAACTCTTTGAAGACCTGCGTATAGGGGTAGAATCTTCCTCTTCAGCAATATCCGCTCAAGATCATCGAGACGAAATACTCATAAGGTCAAGGGCAGGGAGTATTTTGTATTGTCAATAATGAAGGGAGCAGAGAGACACCTGTTGTACTTTTTCAATTTTATCAAGTAGTTTCTAGGTACGTCGACAGGGTGGCGGGTTGTGAGAAGTGGGGTGCGATGTTGGCTGCCGATACCCACATCATCCACTATAATGCCTTCTTCAAGTGCATGACAAGCTGGTGAGATATGTTGCGGTGATGGAGAAACCTTATTGGAAGAACCCATGTCCACATGATCAACATAACTCGTGCTCGAAGAAGTTGTTGAAGCAAAAGGCGGTGGAAGTTCCTCGTAAAGCACAAACTATCGAGAAGTGTCACAAACATTCTCAGTCGACCTGTATACGGTTGACTTGTTCTCCCCGCTCAGTTTCTTGCTCACCATTGTCCGAACCGCTATTAGAAATTGGTGAAAACTCAAATGCAACACACTAATCCTTCCATTCCAAACCGAACGAAGTAACAAGAGTAATAACGACTTTAGGGGATGGGTTCAAGGGGGCGGGAGATAAATGCTCGAACTTCGAAGTAGTCTCTGAGGTAGAAGGTGCTGGAGGCCCCAAGCAAACCTCAGACTGTAACACGTGAAAATCATTCGATGTCGTTAAAGAAGTATCAATGGGATCGGATTTCTTTAAGGGGCGATATTCCTTATGTTGACGGCCTCGACGATCAGCGGAATCTGAACGACGATGAGATCTTCTAGAGTCAACCGTTTGCCACTCGTCCCTATTAACGTGATGAGAAACACGAGACTTAGAAGAGGAACAAGAACCAACGAAGTGTCCAGCCATTTTACAGTAAGAACAAAAATCCTGCAAGTTCTCGTAACCTAAGGAGATATTGTTGGATCCTTAATCCAACATTGGGCTTATATGTGAAATAATTATTTATTATGGACTGTTAAATGAGGAAGTCTAATTAAAAGTGATCAAATATTGTTTAAGGTATTGGGCTTAATGTATTTTAGTAATGTGTGGGCTTTTAATGTGTAGATACTCAATGGGCTATCTATTTTGATGATGGACTAAAATAGGTAAACCCTAATAACTCAAGTATATAAGGGTTATGGTCCCTAGGTCATATGTATCATCAAGATAATCATATTATCAATTTATTCTTCATCCATTGTCAGAAGAGACATATAGAGAAAAGTTAGGGATTCTCTAAAAGGATTGGATACGTATTGCCCTGGAAGATCAAACCCCAAATCCAATCGCTTATGGATTCAGGTACGCTTCCGTAAACTAACTTATGATCCTTAATAATTCAATATGATGGTTACTCGGTTATAGTGATGGCTTTCGCTAAGATTATTTTAATCTAACAAGTGGTATCAGAGCCAATGGTATTGAGTTATTTGGAATTAAATTTATTTTGATATTAAATTAATGATTGTTAATTGGATTCAGACTGTTTATATTCTGAAGCATGGTATTAATTTCATAATAATTGTTGTTTGGAATTACATACGGATCATGGATTCAAATATGTGTTTTTTTTAATTATTATATGGACTTATTTTCTACCATGATGATTTAATTTGCTGCCATGATTCAGTAGTTTGTGTGGGATGTTGTTTCTTACGATAAGTTACTTTTAATGACATGGATTAAGGGCCCTAATTAAGATGATTAAAAAAAAAATTGTAATCAGTTTTTTGGAAAACTGAAACTGGAAAAAGGAATAAATTACCTACAATCACCGACGACACGTTACACCTCCGGCTGGGCCATCTCCTGCACGGCGACGGTGGCTGGGCCACGGCTGGATGATCTAGCGTGAGCGGGGCAGGTTCAGACGGTGGATATGCAGTGGCGATGGGTGGCATTTTGGCTGAAAGACCGCCTGTTCCACGGCCAATTTCCGGTCGCTCCGGCGGGCCTCCGCTGCCGAAGGATTCCTCTCTTCGAGGGGCGAAGTTTGGCGCCGGCGGTGGTGGCCGACGAAACTCAAATCGAAAGCCCTAAATTCGATTTTGGGCTTGGGTAAATTTTTTGAAAACTTGACATACTTTTGGGCCTAATTGAAATTTTAGAAATTTATGAAAATTATAGATTTACCCTATTTGGAAAACTGCGAGACTGCCTATGAACTTTCTGAAATTATGTTCCAACCCCAAAAAACTTTCAGAAAACTGTTTTAAGTTCAGAATGGCATTTCTTTAATTATTAAAATTTTCAAAAATTGTAGAAAAGACCCTAAAATTTTATAAAATTGTTAAGGGGCTGTTTGACTATTTAGAAAACTTTGAAAATTTGAATTTTCACTGAAAATCTTTTAAATTTTGGGCCCATTTGCATGATTAGTAAATTTCGGGATTTAAGAATTTAATTTTGAGGTTCAATTAAGATTTATTTATAAATTAACATCAAATAAAATCCTAAAATTAATTTGGTCTTGGAGTTTAATTTTAAATTCAAATATTAGTATAGTTTTATATATTTTGAGATATTAATTGAAGCAACAATGTCACAAAAGTGACCTCTCTTGTGGATATGAATTTATTTCAAGATATAAAAGGTTGTGTGCATGTAATCTATGTGAATATTCATCGTCCAAAAGGAAGATTCATGTTTATCATAATTATATGTGCAATTGCGGTAGTAAGCGTGTGATGATTATTTGGTTTTGCATATGAGCAATGACTCGGCCAAAAGAAAGACTCATTGTTTGATATGTTCTTATTATCAGTGTTTGATTACTGCACCAAGATGTAAATTACAAGTTAGTTTCTTGTCAAAAGATGAGACTTTGATGGAGTGTCGATATCTTGAGATGGGGTTTACCTTTTATTTGAATTTATTATTTGGATTCCAAGTTTATATGAGCATGATAAGTTTATTTTCTTTGATTCAGCTATATCTACTCCTGCTAATATTATTGCGAGTATCACTTCTATCCCTATGCTAAATGGGACAAACTTCAAGTCATGGCAAGAGAATCTTTTAATAGTTCTCGGAGTCATGGATCTCGACCTTGCGATAAGGGATGATTCCGCACCACCTCTTATGGATAAAAGTACTACGAATGAAAAGAGGGATATGGAAAGGTGGGAGAAATCGAATCGCATGTGTATGATGATCATGAAGAAAGCCATTCCAGAAGCTTTTAGGGGCACTATGTCTGAGAAAATCAATACAGTTAAAGAATTCCTTGCTGATATTGAGAAAAGGTTCGTCAAGAACGAAAAGGATGAAATTGGTACGATATTGACAAACCTGATCTCAATGAGGTATGGAAGTAAAAGCAATATTAGGGAATACATTATGGAAATATCTCATATTGTTTCAAAATTGAGAGCACTTAAGCTTGAACTCTCTGAGGACTTGCTAGTGAATTTGGTTTTAATATCTCTTCCGGGACGTTTCAATCAGTTTAAGGTGAGCTATAATTGTCAGAAAGAGACTTGGTCTCTGAATGAGCTCATCTCACACTGTGTCCAAGAAGAAGAAAGGTTGAAACAAGACAAGACTGAAAGTGCTAATTTTACCTCAACTTCCAAATTTAAGGGCAAGGGATTAAAGCGAAAGAATGATAAGGAAGCTTCACACACAACACCACAAAACAAACAACAAAAGGCACTTAGTGTAAAAGATGGTACCGGTTCTGGTACTGGTACGGGTTGTTTCTTCTGCGGAGGTGAAGGACATAGGAAAAAATAGTGTACCAACTATCACGCTTGGTTTGCTAAGAAAGGTATGCTTCTTAATTTGGTTTGTTCTAAGGTTAATTTAACTTCAGTTCCTAGACACACATGGTGGACAGATTCCGGTGCAACAACCGACATCAGTGTGTGTATGCAAGGTTACCTCTATTGTCGAAAGCCAAATGATGGTGAAAGATACATCTATGTGGGCGATGGCAAGAAAGTTGAAGCTGAAACAATAGGAAAAATTAGATTATTGTTAAAGACTGAAAATTATTTGGATTTTGATAAGACATTTGTTGTTTCGTCGTTTAGACAAAATTTGATTTCTATTTCTATTTTGGACAAATTTGGTTATTCTTGTTCTTTTGGAAGTGGAAAATTTAGCATGTCTCATTATTCAAATTGGTTGGTTTTGGTTCTTTATCAAGTTGCGATAATCTTTACTCACTAGATATTATTGCTTCATTTAATGAATCTCTGCATCTACACACACGAGGTGTGAAAAGGAAATTAACAAATGAGAATTCAGCTACGTTATGGCACAAGAGATTGGGTAATATCTCCAAACGGAGAATTTAAAAACTTGTGTCTAACGAAGCACTTAAGACTGCAGCATATATCCTTAACAGAGTTCCAACTAAAGCAAAAGCTTGTGTCTAACGAAGCACTTAAGACTGTAGCATATATCCTTAACAGAGTTCCAACTAAAGCAACTGATAAAACCCCTTATGAACTTTGGACGGGTAAAAAGCCCAGTCTAAAGTACTTGCATGTTTGGGGGTGTCTAGATGAGGCTAGGCCTTATAGGCCTAATGAAAAGAAACTGGACACAAGAAAAGTTAGTTGTTATTTTGTTGGATATTCTGAAAGATCCATAGGGTACAAGTTTTATGATCCCACAAGTAAAACTAATTTTTGAGATGGGAAATGCCCGATTCTTTGAGGATGTTAAGTTTGTGGGGGGAGATAAAGTTAACGATCTTGTCTTTGAAGAGGAATGTGTAGATAATCCCACGGGTGTTGTTGGCATTGATCAGGATTTTATTCCTGACTCTGTTCAAGACACAAATCAAGACAATATCGGAGAACCTCCCGTTCCACAAATTCCGAATCAACAAACTCTACAACCTCAAGAACCTATGCCATTAAGGAGATCCACTAGAGAAAGAAGAAGTGTAATTTCAGATGATTACATTGCATTTCTCCAAGAAAATGAGACTGACATTGGAGTAATGGAAGATGATCCTATCAACTTCCACCAAGCCATTGAAAGCTCAAATTCTCAAAATTGGATAGATGCCATGAATGAGGAGATTAAGTCCATGAGTAACAATGACGTATGGGAACTCGTCCCATTTCCAGAAGGTGCGAAACCTATTGGTTGCAAATGGATATTTAAGACCAAGAGGGATTCAAGAGGCAATGTGGAAAGATATAAAGCACGCTTTGTTGCAAAGGGATTTACACAGATAGAAGGCATCGATTATAAAGAGACTTTCTCTCCAGTTTCTTCGAAAGACTCTTTCAGGATTATAATGGCATTAGTGGCACATTTTGATCTTGAGTTGCATCATATGGATGTAAATACAGCATTTCTTAATGGAGACATTGATGAGACGATTTATATGGTGCAACCTGAAAACCTTATTTTGGGAGATCCAAAGAATATGGTTTGCAAACTTAAGAGATCCATCTATGGGCTCAAACAGGCATCTAGACAATGGTATTTCAAGTTTCATCAAGTGATCACCTCGTTTGGTTTTGAGATGAATTTGGTCGATGATTGTGTATACCATAAGTTCTGTGGGAGCAAATACATATTTCTGGTTTTGTATGTCGATGACATTTTGCTTGCCAGCAATGATATAGGCTTATTGTACGACACCAAGAGATTTCTAAGTAAGAATTTTGAGATGAAAGATCTTGGTGACGCCTCTTTTGTGTTAGGTATAGAAATACACCGAGATCGTTCTCGGGGTACTTTGGGATTATCACAAAAGAGAAATATTGAAAAGGTTCTTAAAAAGGTATGGCATGCAGGACTGTAAACCAGGAGATAACCCTGTGGCTAAGGGAGACAAATTTAGTCTCAAACAGTGCCCTAAGAACAGATTAGAGGAAAAAGAAATGCAGAAGATTCCTTATGCTTCGGCAGTAGGATGTCTAATGTATGCTGAAGTATGTTCACGTCTGGATATTGCGTTCATAGTTGGGATGCTGGGTAGATATTTGAGCAAGCCAGGACTAGACCATTGGAAGGCAGCCAAACGGTTCTTGAGGTACTTGCTAAAAAACAAAAGGTTACATGCTCACATATCGGATTGAGATTACAGGATATACTGACTCCGATAATGCTAGATGCCAAGATAGTATAAAATCTAAGTCAGACTATGTATTCTTGCTGGCTGGAGGAGTGCTAAACAGTTTATTATATTATAGCTTTCTCTACCATGACAGCAAAATTGATGGCATGTTATGAGGCATCTAACCACGGAGTATGGCTACGAAACTTTGTCACGGGGCTGCGTATAGTGGATGGCATTGAAAAGCCACTTAAGTTATTTTGTGACAATAAATTGACAGTCTTGTATTCCAATAACAATAGGAGCTCGACGAAGTCTAGGCATATGGACATGAAGTTTCTTGTTGTTAAAGAAAGAATTCAAAGTGAACAGTTGTCTATTCAACATATCGGTACAAACTCCATGATTGCAGATCCGCTTACAAAGGGATTGCCCCCCAAAATGTTTCATGAGCATACTGCTAGTATGGGTGTCAAATCTTTTGAGGATATTTAGTTTCGGTGGGAGTTTTGTGATTATAATGTTCTCTTTTATAGACATATTTTTCAATTACTTCAGTTTAAGGATATTTTAAATTTATTTTCTGCAAAAATTAAAGTTATTTGGTTGATTCACACTTTGATTTTAGTATATGGTTGATCTCACTAAGGTTTTAAGGTGGACCAGTTGGAAATAAGCATGTTACGATCACAATACATGAAATTCCCATGCTACACATCCACATCATGATCCATGTCATTATGTTGTATTGACATATGTGACCATTGATGGGTCGAGTTATGATAAATGTAATGAAAGCCGCTATGATCCTATGTTGATATGGCTGATGGACCGGATTGGATATAAATACATTTTGGTTATGACAGCAAAGTTGAGCTCATACGGTTATATTCTTGCAATGTATAATTATAAGGTTACACATATAGCCCAGGTGGGAGATTGTTGGATCCTTAATCCAACATTGGGCTTATATGTGAAATAATTATTTATTGTGAACTATCAAATAAGGAAGCCTAATTAAAAGTGATCAAATAATGTTTAAGGTATTGGTCTTAATGTATTTTAGTAGTGTGTGGGCCTTTTATTTGTAGATACTCAATGGGCTATCTATTTTGATGATGGGCTAAAATAGGTAAACCCTAATAATTCAAGTATATAAGGTTTATGGTCCCTAGGTCATATGTATCATCAAGATAATCATATTATCAATTTATTCTACATCCCATCGTCAGAAGAGACATATAGAGAAAGCTTAAGGATTCTCTAAAAGGATTGGACATATTGCCCTAGAAGATCAAACCCCAAATCTAATTGCTTATGGATTCAGGTACGCTTCCGTAAACTAACTTATGATCCTTAATAATTCAATATGATGGTTCCTCGGTTATAACGATGGCTTTCGCTAAGATTATTTTAATCTAACAGATATACCCATAATACCTTTCACGCTCAATCATAACAGTCTCATGCAAAGTATTGTCAAGGTTGAGTTCGACCAGAACACGAATAAAATGTCCAACCGAGCCGTTAACAGAACGTTTATCAATTTGTAAAGGAGTACCAACAACACTGACAATATTAAGAATAAATGAGCGATCCTAATATTCAATCGATAGTTCATAGATACGGATCCAAACCTGAGGTGACGCCGAGGGAACCTTATAGGGGTTAAAGTCCGGTGTCCATGGGAAAAGACAAAATGAGTTAGAACCCATCTTCTAGGAGGTCTTAGCAAACGCCTGGTCTCTATCATCAGCTAAAGAAAATAACATGCTGAAATAACCCTTGCCAAAGGGGACAAAACTCCAAGTTACGGTGGTTTTCCAAGTCAAATTCAATGGAGTTTTAATTTCCTCGAGTGAAAGAGGCTTTGAACCTTTTGGTTGAAGTAACTGGCCAATAATGGATCCACGTAGCTTCGAAACATGGGATTGGTAGATCTTTTTGTCAATCATCACTGAATAAAATTCACCCTTCTTGAGAGGAGGATTAGTGACTCCCGAAGAGCTACCTACTGCTGCACAAGACGGTGGCTGGGTGGCAAAGAATATAGACTGCATGGCCGTACCCAGCTCACCCCGAAATTCTAACATTTGTGGGCCGACACTGCTGGGGGTTGTATTGGGCTGTATGGACGGTGGGAAAGCGGCCGAGGGTTCAAAAGTCAGTTAGTGCGCTGCGAGATTGGTGGAGGGATCCGACTGAGATGGAGGGTTCAGACGAGATCCCTAAACCGTCGCATTTGGGATAATTTGATGCAGCAAGGGTGACCAGGCAAGAGCCCTCATATCTAAAGTCGGCGGTGCGTCCACAGCATTAAAGGGCGGACGAGCAACCGCAAGATTCACTAGGGGCAAACTTCAAGAGGAAACTTGCATCACAAGCAAGGAAGAAGGAGTCTAATATGGCAAGGGATTCTGAGAAGGAGGGGCAGTGCCGTACAGAGCCCTAGCCGCATCAGGGAAGGGGATTGTCGCCGTGAACGGGATCCGTGCCATCACAGCATTAGAGAGGGTTGCGTCGCAAGAGAGGTAGGGGCAACGCCGTATGTAACCCTAGTCACATCAGAGAAAAAATATGGTGCTGCTAATGGAGTTGGCACCATCGCAGCGAAATGGGGCAAGCCAAGGGTCATTGTGGACTCGTTGGCAAGAGCAGGGCTGCTGGGGACATTGTAAGGGGAAACTTGTACCGCGAGCAAAGGAGGGAAAACCCTAGTTGCCGGCAGGGATCCAAAAGAGAGATCTGTAGAGGCGGGGGCAGCACGAGGTACAGCAGATGAATCCTGTATTCTCGGATATATGTGAGCATAAGCCACACCATCCTGCAGCCATGGGATGTTCAGCGGAGGAGAAGCGCCCGTAGCTGAGATCGAGAACGGTGGGAAGGTCTGAGTAGCGGGCTGCAGAACGTGCAGCGGGGAAGAAATCGGAGCAGACGCCATGAGAGGGACTGTCGAGCTGGTCCGAGGAATGTGTTGCTGTGCATTTGGAAGGAGAATAGATGGGGCAGCAACCATCGTAGGGCGCGAAGAGGACGTCGCGTTCCCAGCCGAGAGTCGATTTGGTCGGAGAAAAATTTAGGATCTTTTCTGCATTTTTTATCGTTTTTCCTCAATTATAATTATTTATATAATTAGAGTTTATTTCAGAATTAGGGTTAGTTTGAGGTGAATTAGAAACTATTCTGAGATTTAGGTTTCAATTGTAATATTTAGATAATTAGGATTAGTTTTGAGAATAAATAGCAATTATATCAAAATTTAAGTTTCAATTGTAATTATTTATGTAATTAGTATTTATTTCAAAATTAGGATTAGTTTTGAGGCGAATTAGCAATTATCTCAAAATTTAGGTTTCAATTGTAATCACTTGTATAATTAGGATTTATTTCAAAATTAGGTTTAGTTTTGAGGCGAATTAGCAATTATCTCAAAAATTAAGTTTCAGTTGTAATTATTTATATAATTAGGATTTATTTCAAAAATAAGATTAGGTTTGAGTTGAATTAGCAATTAGTTTTTCAATGTTATTTTGTTTGACTATATGACCATGACTTCATTTAATATTTTGAATTATTTTTTATTTTATTTATTTGTATTAGTATTTGTGGATTTATTTGTATTGCACTTGTTTGGTTTTGTGATTGTACTCGGTGTTATGATTGGTTGCTGTTGTGATGATGTGGTGTACAACGTCGGTCGGGTGGTTTTGTCCCTCCAATAACATATTTTTAAAAAGCTTTGAAATGTGGTGGTGATTTTGATATGACGTGGTGATCGGTGAATAATGTGTTTAATATATATAAGAGTTCGAATGTTGTGTAACATGTTGGATTATTGGATATTTTGGTTAAATCTTGGATTTTTCACTTATTTGGACGGTTTAATTATATGATTATAATGTGATTATCTTAGCAAGTATGTATTTTGTGGACTTTTGAATTTCGATTTCTATCACTCTTTTGTTCTCAGGTGCACTACAATATATGTGTACTTAGAGAACTAAGGAGAGGTCCGAAATTTTCCGATTCTCAAAATACATATTAAGATAATTTTATTACTAAATATCACATTCTAGAATGTGATAGGGCACTTACAAAAAATCCATTCGTTATATATAGGCACACTCACACCGCTCACTAATATATAATCCAGTCACCTTATATCATTCATTATGTGTGATTACTTACATATTAATTAATCATAATTAAGAAATCACAGGAAGAGTTATGATCGTGTTTAGATGTAGAAACGGGGAGTGGATGGTTACCTCTCCAATGCATTAGGGGTGGAGAGTTTCATTTAATTTGTACTCACGCATCATACAATGAAGGACACAAAGGAATTATAGTTTCATTGAAGTCATACTAAATGTAGGAATTGTAGTTACCACGATGTCAACGAGATAAAGTATCACCTAGTAAAGAATTGATTTGTACCAGATTACTATAATTGGACTTTCCATAGTGAGACAATTCTTGGCTCCACGCATCATGTCGATCCCGAGGTTCATGTTGGAGGATCATCTTACGTCGCTCCTGGAGAATACTCAAATACATACATTATTACGATTCACATTGCAGTTGGTCCTGACTTCGATGGGGTTGTTGATGTAGAAGAACTGCCAAATCTCGAGGCCTAGAAGTTCTATGACATGTTAAGAGCTGAAAATTAGCCTTTGTATCCCAGGTACGAGAAACATTCTCAGTGTCTCTAGTTGCCCATCCCATGACATTAAAGTCAGAGAATCGCATGTCTTAGAAGTGTTATGATCAAGTACTTGATATAATCAAAGAGGTTATGACTAAAGACAACCATGTATCAGATAACTTCTACAACAACAAGACGTTATTGATGGGTATAGACTTACCGGTCGAGAAGATAGACTGTTGCCTGAATGATTGTATGATCTACTGGAGAAAGAGACGATTCTGATATGACCATTTGTAACTTTTGTAATCAACCTCGGTTTAAGACTGCTAAGTATGGAAAAGTAGTACGACAAAAGGCCAGAATTGCGTACAAGAAGATATATTATTTTTCATTAACTCCCTATATGCAAAGGTTGTACGAATCTACATCAACTACAAAGGACGTGAGGTGGCACGTAGAACATGTGTTGATCATGGTGTCATACATCACCGGTCAGACTCAGTGACCTGGAAACATTTTAATAAAACTCATCCACAGTTTGCTGCCAAAATTTAAAATTCAAGATTCGGCCATTACATATATTTTTTTCAACCATTCGAATGTTTTGGGGCACAATACTCCTTATGGCCAGTGATGGTCACACCATAAAACTTGCATCCATGGATGTGTATGAAAGAAAAATATATGTTTCTAAGTGTTTTGTTCCAGACCCAAAAAACCCCATTGATAAGTTAGATGCTTTTCTACAAAATCTAATTGATGAGTTGAATATGTTCGGATGGTTGGTTTACCCTCACACAATATCTTTAAAAAAAAAGAACTTTCAGCTGTAGGCAGCCCTTATGTGGATAATTTGCGATTTTTCCACCTACTACATGTTGTTTGGTTGGAGCACGACTGGGAGAACGGATTGTCCATATTGCAAGGGAAGTTCGGATGCATTTACTCTAAGGTGTAATATGAATCAATATTGGTTTTAAAATCATCCGAAGTTTCTTGATTGTTGTCATCCTTTTCAAAAACATGAAATCTTAGGAAAATAGAAAGGTGGAGTCTTTGTCACCGAGCTTACAGTCAGGAATGGAGATTTTGGAAAAAATAGAAAGCTTGGGGCTTCTTAAGGTTACTGATATAGATGCAGCATGCATCAATGGACACATAGCCAAATCAAGTGGTTGGAGGAAAAGAAGCATCTTTTGGGATTTGTCATACTGGAGCACAAATCTGATTCAACATAATCTAGATATGCACTTCGAGGAAAACATGTTTGATTACGTGTTCAACACAGTGATGAATGTCGAGGAGAATACAAAAGGCACTCCCAAATATGGGGATGAGTTGAAGGAATATTGTCTTCATCATAGGCTACAACAAGATGCATGAGGAAAGTATCCTAAAACTTGTTACACATTGGATAATGCATCAAAATTTGCCTTGTGTGAATGGGTAAAAACTCTTTAATTTTTATATGGATAAGTATCAAACTTGGGGTTTCGCGTTGATATGAATGGATTGAGGTTATCTGGGATGATGATCCATGACTGTCATGTGCACATGTAAAGGTTGATACTAATTGTCTTTCAAGAACTACTTCCCCATCCAGTGTGGAAGATCCTACAAAAGTTGAGTTTATTCTTCAAGGAACTCAGTTCTAGAGTTATTAGAACTGATTATATGTGTTGTTTGGAGTGTGATATTCCTCTAATTTTGTATCAACTTGAAAAGATCTTTCCACCTAATTTTTTTGACTCTATACAACATTTGCTAGTTCACTTAACATATGAGGCAAGAATTGGTGATCCAATACAATATAGGTGGACTTATCCATTCAAGAGGTATATTCGCAAACCGAAGGATAATGTGAGGAATAAGATGAGCGTAAAGGGCTTGATAAAAAAAATATATCTTATTGAAGAGGCGTCAACTTTCACTTCGTACTATTTTAAAGATCATATCTCCAAGAAAAGAACAAATTTGCCTCATAATGATGATGTCCTAAATGAAAATGATGATAATGATGTTCCTTCAATGTTCAAAAAATATGATGACACGTTGATTAACACGAATTTGTCTTGATTTTTATTAGTATTTTAGTTTATTTTTGCTATTTGTTTTTGGTATAAGTTGGATGATTTAAGCTTAATTCCGTATTTTTATAGTTCCGACTTATTTTACCGTATTTTAATCGTAATTGATGTAAATAAGTGATTATTTGTGAATTTTCACTTTACAACTAAGTAACCGGAAGAGTTTAGCATGTAAAAGACGAAGTTCGATGTTCAAGAATAGAAGAACAAGCTTTTCGGTGAACGAGTAGCAAAAAGATAGAGAAACTGAGGAAGACGCTCTGTCGCGTCGATTGACGCGAGCGTCGACGCGAGCCATGATCCGCGTCAGTCGACGCAGGGCCGACGTACCATCGATGCAACTTGCTGAAGCATCGACTGAAGGAGCGTCAGTCGACGCAACTTGCTGAAGCGTCGACTGAAGGAGCGTCAGTCGACGCACCATCGACGCAACTTGCTGAAGTATCGACTGAAGGAGCGTCAGTCGACGCACCGTCTACGCAACTTGCTGAAGCGTCGACTGAAGGAGCATCAGTCGACGCACCGTCGATGCACCCGCCCAGCCGACGTGCACACCCAGGCAGCAGCGACGCCGAGCATCAGCGCGCGTCAATCGATGCACCGTCGACGCGACGGCCCAGTTTCGTGATTTTTAGGGTTTCTTGTGCGCCAAGTCATGAAATAACTATATAAACCCTTCATAATTCGGATTAAACATACAACCACGACCCAAAACACTTACCTAGGATTGATAACCTATTTTCAACACCCTACAATATAATTTCAAGATCTACGTCGAAGATTCAAGATCCGAAACACCAAGACGAAGACGTTCGTTCAAGTTCCGATTTTTCGACGAAGAGCAACCACCAACAACCCGGATTCGCGGAGAACTTTCAGCACCTTTAGCTACTTAATAAGTTCTCTAAACTTTAGTTAATTCTTAGTTTTTAGATTTTAATTGTTTTCGTTTGAGTTCTTGAACCGTTTAGTTATTTCGAATCGTTTGAACATTGAATCGCTGAGTTTTGAACCTTGAGATTCTTAGTTTTAATAATAATTAGTCCCTGCGTTTATTCTCTTGTTCATGCTTGGTGATGATTTATTCATGATTAATTTAATTATTGCTTTAGTTTTGATAATTATTTAATAATTGATTCATGCTATGTTATTGCTTGAGAATTGTGGATTTGATCTTGTTCTTAAGGAATCATATGCTTAGATTTGATTTGTGGTAGTTTATGCATACTAGTTTATTAGTTTTGAGTTAATTGTTTTTAAAAGCCTTTGAATAATAATTAAATAATTAATTTAGAATTAATTTAGAATTAATTCTAGTTGCTTTAAAATCCCTAGATTAATAATTCTTAGATAATTTAGTTTTCAATCTTAGGTTAAATTAATTAGTTAATAATAATTAGTTGATGCTTTTAAATTTATTAGTAGTTTATAATTTTCAAAAACCACTATATACAAGTTCTCGTGTTTAAACATTGTGATTAAACAAACATTAAAAATTCCGAACATCAGTCCTTGAGAGACGACTCGAGTTAAGCTTGTCAAACCTACACGCGATCCTGTTATTTTGCGGGCGAGCTACTAAATTTCTGACAATTATTTATAAAGTAGGCACACACAAAAGCTCGAATCAAAAATTTGGCGCCGTAGCCGGGGAACTGAAATAGGTTTTGATAATGTTTGTTCGTGTTATTTTATGCTTTTCCATTTATTTGTATAAAGGTTCTTTGTTTGCCACTCGATGCGTTGATATTGTTTGTTGTTGATGCTAGGACGTCGAAGTCTTAGAAACGAACTTGCTATATATATAGACAACATCGAACGAGTTGAGAGACCGAGAAGACTCTTTCATTCCCCCGACGCAATTAATCGTAAAACAAATTCGGCCAACATGTCAAACACTACCCCTATTGGAGGCGCAGGACCAGGAGGAAGAGGAGGAGGACGAACGAATGGTGGCCGAGGGCAAGGAAATGACAATAATACCCCTCTACGATACCAACCATATGGGATGCCGCCCACCGATGATCTAAACTTTGGAGACCCACAAGACGATAATCGTCAAAGAGATCCACCGATTCTTGATCCTAATCACGCGCATAACGATGAAAATAACCAAAGGATCAATAACGAAGAGAATCAAGAAGGAAACCAGTTCCTCAACGATCCAAACAACGGGGAGCCCCAAGGCCAAGATAATCGTCAAGCAATGATTCCAGAAAGTCAAATCAACCATCCACAGCACTTTAGGAATCGAGCGGAAGCTCAAGCATACAACACTCGTGCAAACGAGGAGTTCTTACACAACCAAGTTGGTAATGGCAGGCTCCGGCCCCAAAACAACCAACAACACAATGAGAATGTAAATCGGGAACGAGCACCGAACCGTTTCCAAAATAGACGAGGAGGACAACAGTACAATAATGGTCAAGACGATGATACAAGGGACGATGAATATGAGGATGAAAACGAGTGTCATGAGGATGATTATTATGAGGATGGGGATAATTTCGGAGGAAGACGTGCGAATTTTGGAGGAAGACATGCCCCTCGATATCAAAACATACGAAAACAAGGTGATCTTGCATGTCCAACCATTGGACCATATAGCTCAGCGATAGTTTTAGGCCAAGCGGCTGGGAACTACAACTTGAGGACCGAGAGTTTGAATAGACTACCTTCTTTCTATGGTTTACCGAATGAAGACCCACTCGAGTTCGTTCGAGAATTTTACATAGCACTATCTGGGATTCAAGATCGAGGACTCAGTGAAGGACAACTTAGAATGAGATACTTCCCTAGTACCCTGAAAGATAAAGCGAAACGATGGTTCAATCAATTACAACGTAACTCCCTAACAAATTGGGGGATGGTTTACAAGAAATTTGTGGGAAGATTCTACTCAGCCCAAACGACGACAAAGTTGAGGAGGGAAATTTACAACTTCGAGCAATTGGATGGTGAATTGTTTCACGAGCCATGGGATCATTTTAAGGAGCTCCTAAATGCATATCCACACCATGGTAACAATGACGAAATGGTCAATAATTACTTTTATGAAGGATTATTGCCAAATTTCAAGCAACAAGTGGAAAAACGAGCAGGAGATTTTGGGGGCTTAACCGCGGAGGAAGCACGAGATCTTTTTGAATTAATAAGTGACAAGTCGAGGCAAACAAGTTCAAGGCCTCGAAAACTTAGAGTGAATGAGGTTTCAGTTGTGCAAGCGGAGGATGACAAGATCGATAAACTTACAAAGCAAGTGGAGTTGTTGATGAACATGATGATGAAGCAACAATCGCAACCTTCACAAGAGACATGTGGAGTTTTTGGAGAATTTGGACATGGAGCGAATGCGTGTTCGGTGACTTTTGACGATGAATCGAACATAGAGGTCAACACCGTGCAAAATTTCCAACACAACAATTCTGGGCAGAAACCCATAAACCAATTTCAGGCACAGCGTGATTCTCCTTTTTCAAGTGGGGTCCTGAGAACCCACATTATGCACCGATGAAGCCACAGACCGACCCACAGTACCTTCCTTCACCGCCACCGCCTACGAAGGGGCAAACGTCAAATCTGGTCAAACCAAATGATCAATTGTTGGTTTGGCAACAAAATCAAGTGACTGAGACGCTCATTAATAGAGAAGGACTTATGAAAGTGAATGCAAAGATAGACGACCTCTCGAAAAAGGTGAATAGTATTGATAATCTCTCTAGGATAGTGCATAATCTTGCTAAGAGTGTGGAGAGGATTGATAGGACGATAGGACAATTGGCGACTGACATTGCGAGATCAAATAAAGAAAAGGACAAGTTTCCGAGTCAAACGGAGCAAGCCTCAGCGATTAAAGTCCTACGCAGTGGAAAAGTGATCGATAATTGAGTCGA
>BMAC01000005.1:116655-120250 GCA_014905375.1 Phtheirospermum japonicum | reverse complement strand
GGGAATTTCGTAGGATTAGGTTTTTTTTTTATTTAATATTAATAGTTTTTTAGTTTAATATTTATTTATTTTGTATGGTTTAATATTTAATGATCGTTGGATGAGACACGGATCAACGGTTCAAACAACTTGCTTAAGCAAGACAAGGATCGGTGACATGGCAGTCTATGAATTCTAAGGCGGTTCCTAAGAAACCGCCGTAGAATACCTAAGATTTTAAGGCAGTTTTTGAAAACAGCCGTAGACTTTACATAGATTTACGTCGGTTTTTATAAAACCGCCGTAGATTTACATCACCTTTACGGCGGTTCTTAGAAAACCGCCGTTAAAATCTATTGATATCCAATTTTAACGTCGGTTTTTCTGAAAACCGCCGTAAAAAGACCTTTTTAAACGGTGGTTATTGCCATAACCGCCGTTAAAAGTAATTTTAAGGCGGTTTTCAGAAAACCGCCTTTAATTAACAGCCTTAGAAAGCTGTTTCTGTAGTAGTGTATAAATCGCAATATGATCTCCACTATTTCACTACCTTAACTTTCAATCTTCCATTTCAATCTATTCTTTAGCAAATCAAGATATTATGCCATTAAAATGAAAAAAAAAAACACATTCGAATATGGTTGTTGAGAGAAATAAGATTATCACCGGACATTCTCAATGTGAATATGCGTCAATAAGAATTGGACTATTTCTATGTATAATATTTTTAAGTCTAAGTAAAAATTATATCTTATCATTCGAGAGACATATTAAGCTTGTTCTGAGTTAAAATATTCCAAATAAACTAATGCTCATTCAATATATGAAATCCAGTCGTCCCCAAGGCCTCAAGCAAGAGACTTCCCTCAAGTGCTGGAAAGAGCACGTAGCTGACCAAACTCATCATATAAAACATCACAACCCCATTTTTTAAAACTAAAATATAAGTCCTCCAGGATCATCCAATAATACGATAGAATATAGTGAAGAACTTCTTATTCTTTAAAAGAAATATCAATTAATACAACATAAACAAAAGATTTCAAAAATCCATCAAAAAGTTCCCTCAATTCAATAAGCACTATACTAGTTAGGATTTATATCCCCATTCTTCTTCTGATGGTATTTATTGTCATTTAAATGCTTTTCATGTTACTTTTTCATCAACATCGACTAATGAGGATGTCTTATTTTTATTAATATTCTTTAGCACTTCTTGTTTCCAATAGCCTTTAATGTGCGTAACATCAAAATACTTGACCTCGTCGTTATCAAACTACCTATAGCACACAAAAGGCAACAAACCCACACGTATTGCATTGTCAGTAATAATAAAATAATTTTATCATCTCAACATTATATAAACGTGCACACACTGAGATGACAAATATACATTTGTCTCAACAATGAGTTGAATAGCTTGTTAATTAGCCAGAATTAATTATTAGCCAATATCTGCGTTTCCCAGGTCTTTTGTTTTCGTATTTAGGCTATCCTTCGATAGTTATTTGCATCATATCATCATATCATATGAGAATTTGTGACTATTTGGTTCTCGTTGTACTCCCCACTTGAGTCAACCCATAATAATAATAATAATAATAATAATAATATGGAGTACTAATAGTTAAAGCTTTTCTAGAACTCTCATTATTGTGGCTTGTGGGAGCACCAAATAATTTTCCCATCTTACAAAATTAAAATCAAATCATGATATCATAAATAAGGACAAGAGATCTGAATGAAACAGCAACAGCCTTTTTAAGACTAACTCCAACAGACTGTCTATCAAACTCCCTAAATCTCACTCCCTAAACTAATTCTCTCTATTATTTCAGAATCCCTATCCCATTTTACTATATCAGACTCCCGGCTTATGTTAACTTCCTATTTTAGGGACTCCCTATTCTAATTTTACTCTAACTGGCTCCCTATTTATAACCATTTTATCATATACATAATAAAGTAATAGGGAGCCCATTTAAATAAAGGTAAAAAAATAATAATAGGGAGCCAAATTTGCTCCCTACATTTAGAGAGCTCAAGTAATAAAGTAAGGAGCTCCTTATTTTAGTCAGTTCTTGTCGGGAGCCTGTTGGAGTTATATTAATGTATTTGCCTCCTTAAAATAGTCAAGGAACCATTATAGGGAGGCTGTTGGAGATAGTCTAACGGGCTAGCTAACCTTTACTCCCTTGACCGACCTCGCTTGTTCTTTAAGACATGCTATTAATAAATTATCATTAATTTTGAAAATATAGGTTGACTATAGCTACAGATTACCATGGACATAGACAATCATTAGTATTGGAATACTCCGAAGAGTTTCCACACAACAATAGAATTCTAAAAACAAAAAAGAAGTAAAAAAGGATATAAATCAGACTTTCTCACAACACACAAACTTCCTCAAAATACAGAAGCATAGACATACAAATTCTCTATCTCCTCTCAAAGTACAAGAAAAAAGCCCTCCGAATTGTGAACAACGCATTCCATCTATGCATTCGATACTGAGATCTTGAAGACAAAGACAAAGAAATCTCTATGTTATCATAGTTAGGAGACAAAACAAAACCAACGTCATCAATTTTGTGAAACAATCATACCACAACCATTCGTGTCTTCGTACATATCATCACGTGTCATTTGTTTTCTTCTACCAAAACAATTAGAAAATCTCGAGCCTGGAAAGATAACCAACCAAGAACATTAGACAAGTTTAATAATAATAATAATAAATAAATAAATAAATATAGCACCTAAATATTTAATGCACCATTGCGACATAATGATTGATAGTGACCGCGTCTTTTACGGCATGACCATGAAGAACCTAACCACGTAAATCAGTCCCGTGCTGACCAACCTTTGGCATCATAACATCCTAGCGAGATATGAAGACAAGATAACCAACTAAGTCAATCACAGAATACAAGAATAGAATATATACCGCCTCCCAAAAAACCAAACAAGACAGATAAAAACATTATCAATGAAGCAAAAAATACAACAAACTCAGAATCAGAACAAAAGCATAAATCTTTCTAGCAGTTTAAGCGCAACACGAGCTTAAAATGCGGCAGCGGCTATGGCCAGACTTTGTGCCCGCTGCCGCTTCTATTGAGGAGAAACTTGATTGGGTCCTCCATCAGCGGTAAGTGCCAATCGATTTCGAATAATCAGAAATAGAGTTTCTCAGAGGCAATTCGCCGAACACCTCGCAGAAGCAAATGCAGATGGGTAATTATTCATCCCGGCTGCCATTTCGGAAGAATCACCATGGTTCGAGCAGCAATGGGTGTTAATTCAATCTAGTTTTGCACATGCCACCTGCGAATTTCTTCGGGTTGGGCTCATTTTTCTCCGGCGGCAGGGCTTCGAGCAAGAAGAAGTATTAAAATTAATTCACATATGATTTGCTTCAATAGAAATTACAATATCAACTGAGCTTTGAACCCCACGTATTGCTGCTAACATGAAAAGTCCTTATTCATTTTCCCGAACTCTTCAACTCTGCACCCCGATTGGAGGCTAAAAAGTGAGAAGAAAACAATGACCAAGCATGGACTCTAATTCATAATCGAGACCATATTTAAAAACCAAAATAGAACAA
>BMAC01000005.1:49155-111655 GCA_014905375.1 Phtheirospermum japonicum | reverse complement strand
TTTTTTTATTTTTCTGGATTTGTTCAAATTTCTCGCTTATGAAGTGGTTCGAATTGTTGTTGCCATTGAAATTCTTGTTTCATGAGCTTTAATATGTTTTTACCTACAAAATTATATTATTGCATATCAACTGTTTGTAAAAATGCCTGAATGAAAATTCTACATTAGTCTAAGATCTTATTATCTTAAGATCATGAATATGTAGTTTGTGATGATATGTGCATGTTATGAATGATGATATGTGCATGTTATGTATGATGGTATGTACATTATCTATGTGATGATATTTGATTATCTTATTCCTTTGTCCTAGTACTGATGATGAATGTATATATGGTTTGCGTGTTTTGTGTGATGATATGTGCGTGTTTTGTGTGATGATATGTGCATGATATGTGTGATGATATAATATACTTTTATTTTCTTTCTTTTTCTTGGATTATAGATGAATATATGTGTAGTTTGTACTGTTGAATATATGTGTAGTTTGTGATGATATGTGCATGTTCTGTGTGATGATATGTGTATGATCTATGTGATGATATGTGAATATCTTATTCCTTTTCCCTGGGACTGGCGATGAATATATATATGTAGTTTGTGATGATATGTGCATGTTCTGTGTGATGATATGTGCACTATTTGTGTGATGATATGTGAATATCTTATTCATTTTTCCTAGAACTGGTGATGAGATGTAGTTTGTGATGATATATGCATGTTCTATGTGATGATATGTGCATGATCTGTGTGATTATATGTGAATATCTTATTCATTTTCCCTGGGATTGAAGATGAATATATATGTAGTTTGTGATGATATGTGCATGTTCTATGTGATGATATGTGTGTGTTGTATGTGATGATATGTGCATGATTTGTGTGATGGTATATGATATTTTATTCTATTTTCGTAGGAACGATGTATTTTCATCCACATATCGTCACATACACTGGCCACATACCATCATATACATCATCCACTTATCATCACATAAAACAGCCGCATATCATCACATATATAACTTTCAAAAATATCATCACAACAAAACCAATACATCAACAGATATAAAAATCTCTGAGAGTAAGAAACAAACCCTATACTTTGTTTTCACAATAAAATGAAGGAGTAAAATTAACCAAAACTCACGAATAAATAATAAAAGAATACAGTCTGACAAATAAAAATAACCTATCTCTCTATTCTTTCATTTATCAAAAAAATACTAACTATAAACTGACTTTAAATTAAAAGAATTACAACTCAAAAGAATGTAGTAATGGTTGAAACTCTGAACTCGTATTCGGACTAACAACTGTGAAATTCGAACTCGATGTTTGACCAACACTCGGATGCACAACATAATCGTCTCCGGCAATTGTAGCAATACCATCCTGAAAAAAAAAGTACACAATTAAAAAACATGCTAATGTTCTACGGCCTTCTTATAACAAAGAAATATTTTCATCGAAAGTGAGCCATCAACCCTCTTCCTATCCTTCCCCTTCCTAATACTAAACCTAACCCTGAACGCATGATCATTGTACAAATTATAAACCTCGTTAAGGGAATTTACTATAATGTCAACCAAATCATCATCCCGCATTGTTCTCTCAACTAACTGACTATTACCAACAATAAAATTCACAACATAAGACAAAAAAATAAAACAAACCAAAAATATGTGATTAATTTAAATATTAATCACATATTAATACTACATATCATCACATAACACTGAGACAACTCATCATATATTCTTTAACATATAATCACATTTAAAAATTACATAGTACAGATTTTTGCTCATATATCATCACATACAGATTTTGCATATCATCACAACTAACTACACATATCATCACATGATGTTGTCACATATCATCAGATACAGCTACAACTCATCATATATTTCTTTAACATATAATCACATTTAAAAATCACATAGTACAGGATTTTGCTCATATATCATCACATACAGATTTTGCATATCATCACAACTAACTACACATATCATCACATGATGCTGTCACATATCATCAGATACAGCTTTGACATGTCATCAAATATTATTGCAAGTATATCATCGCATACAGATTTCACATATCAACACATCTACCTACACATATCATCACATTCTACTTTCAGATAGCATCATATATTAATTCCATACACAATCACATATTATTGCTGGTATATAATCACATACAGGCTCACATATCATCACATCTAACTAAACATATCATCACATTCTACTTTCAGATAGCATCATATTGATTCCAGACACCATCACATATTATTATTCATATATAATTACATACAGAATGACATATCATCACATTCTACTCTCAGATATCATCACATTCAACTTTCAGATAGCATCACATACAAACTCACATATCATCACACATTCCCTTTCATGAATTATAAATAAGGAGAAATCATAAACCTGTAATCGAACTATCTTCATGAATGTTCGAACTCGCACAAAAAACCAGAATATTTCCAGAAGAGACGCAAATCGGAAAACTGCAGAAGAAAAAAGAGAAAATAGCGTAAACCTAATAGAATACGAAAATAAATTAACTTACAAAATAACTTACCGTCGAACCGATTCACGTCCATTAGAACATCCACCAGATTCAAGTCCATAGGAATTGAAGGAACGATTGAGCAACGATTGTTTCTTCGATGAAAATCCGATGGAGATCGCCGTTGCTGTTATAATCGATGAGAATTGCGTTATTTGCCGTTAAATCCGACTGAGATCGTCGTTACTGTTAGAATCGATGAGGATTGCTCTTGCTGTTGAATCCGATGGAATTTTGGCGATGGAAAATTGGGGATCGCGCGTGTCATGCGTGTCATGAAAACAGATATTCAGAAAAAAGAATGAGAAAAGCGCGTAGGGTTCTAAAATTCCATTTTATATGTGAGAATAGGTGCACCTAGCAAGGTGCACCTGAGTCCATCTAATAATTTGCCTGCGTGGAGAGTTCATTATTGTCAATTAATATTGATTAATGAATGAAGATGCCATAAAATATTTATAGTTGAGTTCGATTTTTATAAATTATCTTCTCAATTTCCCAAATCAAAGTTAATTCGTTTTTCCTTATCTTTTGCATAATCTTTTAATATATTACCTAAAATCATTATAATTCTTATAGTTTCTATGAATATCTAGATGTCAATCAAGATAATAAAATATATTTTCCTTCCATGTCAATTAATCATTTAAAATGTAATGGTATACATCTATTTTCATTTAAAATAGTATGAATATTAATTAATCAATCAAGATATCATTTGTTTGAAATTATCTAACATACGTAATTAAAATATTCTTATATAATCAAGAAATTCCAAAAAAAAATTAAATTAGTTTTTTTTTTTCAAAACATAAATAGTAATTACATCTACATTCCAAAGTTTATTTGAAAAAACATAAAACGATTCAACTAATTACTATTCCCCGGCTCGCACAAACATTCATTCGTAAACATAAAATTCCAAAATCCAGAGCGAACAAAACGAAAGGCGTAAATCAACCAACCTACTAATCTATGGTTTGCATGATATCCTCAGCGGTGAACTTAGTCCCCTTGTACTTATCCGCAGCGGCGCGCCCCTTGGCCTTGCGCTCGAGCAGAGATTTGCGGTCCTTATCGAGGCAGAGCTTGGTGACGACGACCTTCGAGGGATGAATTCCGACATTGACCGTAGATCCTTTCACCTACTCACACATAATGCGCTCGATGTGGATCACCCATTTCTTACGGTAAACCTGCACAACCTTTCCCTCACCGATATTGGAATTTTCAGATAGCCCAAGGGACTAAATCAAAAAATTTTTAAAAAAATACAGGATAATTATAGAAGAATTTAAATTCTTGCGAAAATAAAAATTTCATGGGTATTGTGTAATACTCATGTATTGATTTAATTATGGTTCCAATACCCATGTATAGAAATTCCAATAATTCATGCTCAAGGGACTAAATCGATTTTTTTAAAAAAAATACAGGATATATTAGACAACTCCATGTATTGATTTAATTATGCAATACGCTCTCCAGTGAAGATATTCAATTCAGGGTAAAGGAGGAATTTTGAGTTTACGACGTAATAATAATGATAATTGAGAAAATGACACGTCATGGGTCAAATCGACAATGAAAGAACAGCAAAATCACATTATCATGTAAGAAACCTTTACGATTCTGCAGCTTTACCAATAACATGCTTGGAGATAATCCATATCCTGTAGAATTAGGTCATTGTGAGCACCGTGTTCTATCAAAAAAGCAAGAAACTTAAAAAKACACAGTTGCAAACAGGGGCAGCACATTTATAGGAGCAGTATGTGTTAATGATTACAGTTAAAATGAAAGCTTTATTGGAATTTTCAGAAAGCTCAAGGGACTAAATCGAAAACTTTTTAAAAAAATACAGGATGATTTTAGTTAAATTTCAGTTCAATAAGTATAGAGGCATGTATACCACAAAAATGTAAAATTAAGTTCTAAATTCATTGAGAATTAAGGTTTTTGGCCAATTATTTCTAATATTGAGGTTTTCGGAAAATTTTGCAATTTTAAAAAATATCAAGGAATCAAATCCAAGAGCTTTTACAGAAAAACACATGGTGATTTTGTCAAGCAAAATTTTGAAAATAACCAATTTAGCCACACCCAATAATTATTACCCCAAAATTCTAGAATTCATCCACGTATTGGAGATGACGAAGGAGAAATTTTCCCTTCTTTTTTTGTAGTTTTTTCTTTCTTTCTTTTTTTTATTCTATTCAAACATAGAGACTTAAAAGTTGTTTTTTCTTCTCTGTCTCTTGTTATACATATTTAACTCTTGGAAGTTACATGAGTGTGCATTGATGCATGTAAATTCAGTTATCAAGTAAATATTCTTTTGTTTTGTTTTTTTCACACCTCTTTTTTTTTTATTTTTTATGTATATGCTTAGAAAATACACTTGAATGAAACTTTTCAATTCGGGAATAAATAATCTTTTTTAGTTTTAACATCTTTGTGAATTGATAAATTGGGATCTTGACTAATATCTTTATGTTCAATCATTGATTGGAATAGTACATTTTTCTATTCTTACTCTTATTTAGATTTAAGCTTTTGACATTCCAATGAATTTTTTTGGTGATCTATTTTTCTTTTGCTTTTTCTTCAGAAGGTGGTTACATGTCCATGATAAAAAAAAAAAAAAAAAAAAAAAAAAAAAAAAGAAACATAAAGCTATGAAGGCAGTTTCAAGCCTCAGGTACTATACCTTTCTCTCTCTTTCCCAGCATTCTTTACCCTCACCATTCCGTTCACACTACCTCCCTATAGCAGCAATTACTCCTCTTTCGTCGACGACAGTCCTTCTCTCCCTATATTTTGCTACAATCATTTTCGCCAAACAACCTTACACACACGGAACGGGAAAAAATAAAATAAAGTAATAATAATGATAATTAATCGGTGATATTATGCCCTTTATGGGGACTTTTAACCTTGCAGACATATTTGCAGCTGGTATATATATATGATCTCGTCACTTTAGAAATTGAGTCTTCTATACTTTGAAGATCAATTGTTCGCATTACTTTACTTTCACGTTACATTGTGAAATGTGAGATTCATAATGAGACATAGTGTGAAACTATTCCTGTCGTTCCATTAGAAAATCCTTTTTCTTATCTCCCCCTAAAGACGGGAAGACTATCTCATTGACAAGTCTAAAGTTTTAGTGGTAAAGAGATCGTCTGCAAAAGATTTCAAATAGCGGATGATTGTTGAAAATTCATATCCAACATAAATACTTAATCGTCTTTAGAAACTCATATGAATGCGCTGTGGTGGCACAATAGGCACATATACTGTGTAATCAAATATGCGTAGATATGAATTATCAGGCTTATATCCAGTTACCAACTAGTACGCAAAATATTTAGTTAGCAGAGAGGTTCATAAATGAATAAGTAAGAGTTGCATGTATTGCATAACCCTGTGCAGAGACATATATGAGTGCGCATAAATAATATCTTAATTGCCATCTATATTCTTTTCAGCGGTGTCTTCTTTGAGACCTTATTGTATATGCACTTTAGGGTACAAGATGAATTACATCGATCTTTATTAAAACGAAATAGACATCAAATACTTTTAATGTAAACTCTCTAGCATTATGAGTTTGGGTGCTTTATAAGGGTGGTGAGTCCTCAATCATACTAAATGTGCGAGAAGTTTTGCAAATGCAACATTTTTATGGACAATACGTGTCGAAGCATCGACCAAAAATATAAAATACTTGAGTTATCCACATTTTAAATGGTTATGTCCACATGTATCACCAATTATCAATTATAAGAATGGGATATTATACTTTGTATCTTTAGCATATGCAGGTCTCAATCATACAATTTTGCTAATGAACAAGTTTTGAAATAATGAGTGATGTATCTTTAAGATATGAATGTGTGTAGTACTCCTAGTACTTTAGAATGCACTACCTGTAATTGAACAGCATTAGTTCGACATTATACTGTGCATCAAGTTTCTATCTTATTTTGTGTTTCACTCAAAATAAAAGATGTCCATATTGATTTCTTATAATATGGACCATCATATCACGACGACCAAAGAATACATGTCAGTCTTGTCAAAACTTGAATGAGCTAGTGTCCAAAAGTTCTTTGTTGGCCATATCATATGATTCAATAATCAAAAAGTAGTAAAGTAAAATTACTAGATTGACTCTAAAACGTGATTTCTTCCACATAAATTAAAGGTATAGTTCCATTCTCGTAGTGTATTTCTTAATGATAATCATCAACATGAATATCATCAAACTTAACAAGGTTCGTTTCGCTCTTGGTTCATACTGAACTTTTATGACTTTAATCAATGTGCCATTAGGCATCAAGCCTTTGTCACATATAAATATCAATTCAGTGAATATTGTCTATTTCTCGACAAATTCTCACATTCTTCAGAGATATTTGAATGAAATACTTTTCATTCTTATATTTTACATTATTTGCTAGATATGTTACATTATATATAATAATATTACTCTTGAACCTTGTATGTAAATACGTGGTAAATAAACTCAATTACATTCAATGCTTTAGAATGACATCCAGAATTTACCAATAAGCAAAAAATAAATAAATCTGGCCACAACACATAAATCTAACTCAAAATAAACTTTAAAACCAAATACAATAGTCTAATATGAATGATCGACTATACTTTAACAAGTTCTTTGTAAAGTAAGAAACAAACAGATTTTATCAATCAAAATAGAGGATATCACTAAGCAAGGTTATTGGGAGAACCTCCATGACTTCAACCACAACCAATAAATATCACAAACTTTTACATAACTCACCTTGTGGTTCATTCTTCCCACATAGGTAGGAATCAACATGCCTCTTCCCCTTTACTTTGAGGTTATTTCCACTACTCATATCGATCCTAGTTAGCCTCAAGAAATTTTCTTATCCAGAGGTCTAACGTTGCTATTATGAAAAATAATGCCATGTCTCTCAATGACTTACTATCACAATTAATATTATACAAGTACATCAGTATGTTTGCTCAAGTGGAAAAAAATAGAGTGGGATCGTATCTCTCAATTACTTATTGACATTTAAAGTGACTTTCTTTTTCACATACGGCAAGACATGTTTTTAGTCGTGACATATCAAAGTCATTGACCCTTTTAGCAAGCAAACATATATTTTTTTCACTAAGTTCTTAGGCTTGGAACTATTTTTTTATAAAGTTTTCAAAATATTCATTTAGAACACATTCCAAAGTTTATTGAAAATTTTCAACTACATATACTTCCAATATAAGATTTTGGGCCAATATGAAGTCTCAAATTCATTAGAGAATTGACTTTAACTTAGTTTCACGATTCTTTGTCAGTTGGGGGTTGGTGTATGATATTACTTAGGAATTTGTAGTTCTTCTAGTTTTCACATCAAACGGTAGTACTCAATTTATTTTGAGTATATTAAATTGTATTTTGATTGAGTTAGTTCAATCAAGTTCTTTGGATAATGAATTTGAAGAATATAAGTCCTAATCTTTCTTTGATATTATGTGAATATACTTTATCACAAGACTTATTTATACAAATTTTTATCGTTCATGAACTTTTATTATCATGAAAATATGCAAATGTACAATCAATAATGCATACACTGAAATTAGCTAATAAAATCAACTTGAAGAGAATTACCAACATACATGAATCTATCAATTCATCGAGAATTACCAACATACATAAATCTATCAATTCATCGAAATTCATGATTATCTAAACATATTGGCAAATCATGATCAATATCTCATCTAATCATGTAAATAGATTTATTTACGATTTCTAAATCACAAATCATCTAAGAGAATAAGTAATAATATATTATATACTCTATGAATATCATTAAAGTATTGCAAAGTTTCATGTTTGTCAAATTGTACATAACATCACATGCATATAATCAAAGATAATATACATACATATACATGCTTTGTATAAGAATGCACACTAATACATACCATGACATATATCCATATAAAAAAATATTTATTAGTTGCATTTAGTAAATAATAGGGCAATTCGAGTTACCTTGGAGGAAAGACACGATTGTTTTCTAATTTTGTTTTTGCAATAAGTTTGTCCGTGATATGTTTCTGATGACATAGATCTTCAAACCTAATATCCACCGTACATATTTAACCACTATATCTTTTGAACATTATATCCAAAATTCATCTTCATCCAACGGTTAAATTGTGCGTAATCTAATTTTAACTAAAACTGGTTTGTGAAACAGGATCATCTCTATTCAAAGTTCATTATCGGATTCTTCAGATCTTATATTCAGATGTACACCGTTCATCAAACTCTTATATGTGTGGAATAGTATATCCAAATTTTGGATTGATCCAACGGTCCTATTATGAAAGATCTTATTTGAAAAACTTTGTACATAACATTTCGAAAACAAAATTTGCTTTGTTCGAGATTTTATATATATTTCCTCGTATCTTCAAATCTAATTTCCACCATTCAGAACGTAATTCAAAAGGTATTGAAGGTTATGTAAAAACTGGAACACGATCTAACGGTTGAAACGTGAAAAAATGATTTTTCAAACGTACAGTGCGGTTAGATTTTCGACGTACGAAAATTATATAATTGTTGTTTTGGTTATGGAGGCTTCGATCACTCTCAATAGGTTAGAGTATCGTGCTGATAACGTGTAAAAGGAAAATCATAAGAAGAAAAGTAAGGTTCTCTTATTCATCAAATACTCACTTTATATAGGTTATCAAATACATGTTTCCATTATACATAAAGATAACAAATACCTAAAATAACAATGTGAGGATTACATATTTATATATTATAAAAGAAAAAAAAGTATTTAATATGGAAATTAAGAGAAATAAATTACATTATTTAATATGGTCAAACTGTAACCGAATATATTGAAATGTTAATTTGTGGCAGTCTAAATTAATATTGTAAAAGGAAAATCATAAGAAGAAGACATAAGGGAGACGAAGGATACAGTAGAATATTAGGGTTCTCTTATTCATCAAAGACTCCCTTTATATTGGGTATCAAATACATGTTTCCATAATACATAATGATAACAAATACATAAATTATCCTTCATCAGTTACTTGTTGACAAAATCACACTAATTGTATTTTTCCTTCAACACCCCCCCTTGTGCCAAGTCAAAGGGTGAAATGGTGTTTCATTGTTGCCTCGTTAAAACCTTTCCAAGTAACAAAACTCAATGGGAAAAAATAAAACTTGTTCTAAGGAAAAAGAGTACAACACACCTATGTTGAGAATCCCCCTAAATTCTACACCTCTCTTTGATATGTACATCTATCAAGAGAACTTTAAAAATCTCCACTTCCTAAATTTACTTGATTTTTGAGAAAATGCATAGTTGTTGGTTGTAGAAGAGTTATGGTGATATTACTCGTATTATCACACTTTGTTATGTGATAGAGTTCAAGCCACTATTCTCAGAGATATGTATCATTTACTATAGATACTCACAAACTACTACATGTATGATAATGATCTCTTTATGTGGATCGAGTGAGTAACCAACATCAACGATACTATTTGGTGTTTCACAGTAGGAGTTAAACTCAACATTTTCTTTAGGGGTTACAAGTCCATCTGCAGTCCTAATTATATTTATGAATGAGAAAAACAAACTCGCGTCAATGGTTTCTATTAGGTATCAAAGTACATTTTGACTCCATTCCTGAGACATTGCGCTTTCTTGAGTTAAATTAAGATAATAATTTTGAGAAAGTAATATTTGGTCAAGTGTATTAGTAATGGTACAATAATGCGCATGTTGTACATAAGAAGGGAATTTCAGCTCCCACTAGTTCTTCGTCATTCCGTTGAAGAAATTGATCTTTCCTTATATCCTCACTTTTGACCAATCATAGAAGTGCTATCATATTGCACTTATTCATATTTAATCGCCTGATTATCTTTTGGATATATGCAAACTGTAGAATTTAGTATTCCACAAACTCGAATTTAGTTTAAAGCCTTAACATGATCGAGTTCTCACATGGTTCATTATCTCAAATTAGAATTTCAAATAGCTAGCGATATCTCTTATTTCATTAAGAGCGAATATTATGTTCCTTTCATCGACATATACAATTATAATCGGAAATTTGAAACTTATTTTCTTTATAAATACGCAAGGGCATATATTATCTTTTCCTAATCAAGTAGTCACTTAGACGGTTATACCACATCCATCTGGATTGTTTCAATCCATAAAGTGAGCGTTTCAATTTAATTGCAAATGAACTCCGTGGCTTAGAGTCACTTGCCTTGTCAAGGAAATGCCAGCAAACACTTTCGTATAATATCTCTACGTCATGATCCCTATAGAGATATGATGTAACCACAAGTATAAGCTACATTCTCATTATTTGGAGTTATAATATCTATTATGGGATAATACATATCCCCATATTCAATTACAGGGCGTTGTAAGAAACTTTGTGCTTTGTTTCAGCCCAAAAAGTGGACTACCGGTACCAAGAATAACACCTGAAAAACCCAAGAGCTTCCCAAACCTACACCACAAACACGAGTTAGAAAGGACCACCGGTGGTTTTCCAAGGGAAACCTCTCCGATGCTTAAGTCAGTAAGCGTTTGAGGTGTTTTCCAGAAAATAAGAAGGAATGCTTCGAGAGAACAACATACCTCTCTCAGCCTTGGGGCGGAGATATTTATAGTTTCTCCTAGTGGGGACCCCAGCCGGGATCTCAGGAGCACATGCCGCGAATCAAGGGCCATTTTGGCAACCAATTCTGACAAGTGGTCCCACTTGTCTCCTTGCCGGGAATCTAAGAAACAGGTCTCCTCTGTCCCAGGCCATCCTTATTTCCTTCTCCTGTATTACCTTGGTATTAATACCAGACTTGCCTCTAGTCAGGTCTTCCTTGTTCCAGGTCTTGCTTAATCCGTATTATCTCGGCTCTCTAGGATTCCAGCAGAATTCAAGGAACCAGAACTGTCATAATCCAGCTCTTCTTTCCTTTTGTGTCACTGCCGTTCAACAGGTCAACTCTTGATATAATGAGGACGAGCTCTATTCCTCAGGGGACTCAATCAGGTTTTTTACCCAGACCATGCTAAACTTCAGTCCCCAGAACTTCAGCTCGGCATAATCTTCAAACTTTGTGATCTCTTCAAGATAGCTGAGCCAGGAGGGATCCCGAGCGATAGCCACCTCTTCTTGACATTCTGTTTTATTCGGAAGGGTTAATTAGATCTTTCATAGAGACAGAGCTATTCTAGCCCTCCCCTAAATTATCTAATTATTCTGAGTCAGAGCTACCCCAAACCAGGTCTGGCATATATGTTGCCCTATCATGCTTCAAGTCTAAATTTGCATCTCATGGCTTTATTTTTCTCGCTACGCTTTCTGAAAAAACTTTGTTTATGTCCTACAGGCTTTACACTTGGTGATGTTAGCACTACCAGACCAAATACCCATCTTGTTGTTAGTGAATTTAGTTCTACCCAGATTTATTCTTTAGAATTAGATCAATTTGCTCTTTGTTGTCATTTTAATATAGCTTGGTTCGATACCATTGTGCTCTATGATTCCTTGAGCAACAATGTATATATATCCTTCATCAGTTACTTGTTGACGAAGGCACACTAATTGTGTTTTTCCTTCAACAAATATATATTTTTCAATATTTTAATATCTTTTCATGTTTATGATTTTTTAGAAGATGTTTTTTATTTTTAATTAATACTAACATTATCAAAGTTTGACCCAATATGATTTCTTTTCGTTATACATCATACCAAATTTAGGGTGAAGACTTTTTTTTAAACAAGTTCAATCGTATGATTACTCCAAATAAATCGATCATCAAATCATACCTTTTTAAATTAAATATTTCATTTATATGAAAATAGGTAGTTTCGATTTATTTGTTGGGGGTCTTTCTCTCTATATATAGGATTAGGTTCAAATGAGCACCATGTCCTTATATGTGAACCTAGTGTCAGTTATGGGTTTTAGATTTAATTAAATAGATGGATCGGATTTTTTGTGTGTTTCCTTATTTGATTAAAAGTATTAGGATTGTATAATAAAAGCAATGCTGGTGTATATAACTAAAATATCAATAAAGCACTGTGATTGTATAATAAAACACTAGTTCGCAGGTTCACATAATATCAAAATAATTATTAAAAAAATGGATCTACTTCTTGGTCTTTGACATACAATTGATCCATTGTTTCATATTTTCAAATTGATTATTTCAATTTAATCAAATCAGTCATAGTTTCATAAAACAAATAAAAAATCCATAAGCGAAAGAAATTTTAAATAACTAAGGTTTTGAATAAATATTAAACATAATAAATGAAAAACATTATGATATTACCAAATTGAGATTTCACTTAAAACCGAAGAATTTCTCGTCTCTCTATATTTTTTAAAAAAACTAGTGTAAACACCCGCGTATTACGCGGGCTTGGTAAGTTGAACCGATTCGATCTCTCGAGGAAAACTAGATTCGGAAGTGTTTCTTGTGTTTGTCGTTCAAGAATAAAAATAAAAATAAAAACCTAATCTAAACACATAAAATCAAGAATTTAATTTAAACGAATAACAATAAAATCAAAGGGTTTTGAAAGGAAAACTAGGGTTCTAGATTTTCGAATCGTTTCCACGATCACTTGGGATAAACCCAACTGATGGTTTACGACGATTCTAGGCTCTAGACCCATTAGATCTAGCCAATCAATTTCGTCAATCTCAACATAATAATCCTAACATCATCATCACCGTCACCTATTTCAATATTATACAATTCATCATCATACATGGCGGGGGGGGTTATTTGAAGATCAATTATTAAACTATCAAGCATGAAACGAAAGCATAAGAACTAATTAAACTAAATTAAAACGAAAGGAATTAAAGACTTACTAATTAAATGAGAAGAAAGTAGTAGCGTTCCGGAAGCGAATCTTGAATATAAATTATCTAAGAACTAATCTAATTTATTCTAAATATAAGAATTTAAAACTAAGAATTATGAAAAGTAACTACGAAATCGAAGGGCATTCGTTGGGGTTGTCAGCCCCTAAGAAGCCTTAAAAAACCTAAGAATATGATAATTATGATAAAAATCCGAAATACATAGGTATTTATAGGTTTGGGAAGTCTTAAAGCCCAAGAAAACCTAAAATCGCGTGGAAAACGTATTTTCTGGGCAGTCGCGTCGACCGGATGTCAACCGACGCGACAGAGAGTTTGGGGGCATTGATGTCGATCAGGGTTTCTATAACGGTTACAGAAGAAAACCGTTATAGAATATCAGCGTGGGCATGGCTCGGCAGCGGTCGACAGCGTTGGCAGGCAACGGTCGGCAGGTGTGCGCAGCGCTTGGCAGGACTGGTCGGCCAAGGATACTATAACGGTTTCAGATGGAAAACCGTTATAGAAAGTCTGGCAGCTTCACATTCTTCAAATCGCGGCCCGTTTTCGCTGAAACTCTACTCGTTTGCCCATTCTTGACTACGTCCAAAACAAAGTACTTTAAAATACCTAAAATAAACATAAAATTAATTAATTAAGATTAAAATATAATAAAAATAAGTTGGAGATAAGAAAATACAAAAATGTGCTCAATCTATCCAACTTTCACCGAAAACAATAACAAAAACGAACTAAAATACTAACTAAAATCAAGACATGTTAATCAACTACCCCACGCTTATTGGTTTGTTCGTCCTCAAACAAACGATAGATTCAAAGTATAACAAGAATGAAAATAAGCTCAAGCAAAAAGTCGTGCCGTGCTACATAGATAATTTTGAAAATATAGATAAATGCAACACAACCTCAAACACTCCACCTTTATTACATTGTCGCTTCAAAAACAAATTCATCCATCCTCTCAAAAGGGAAATATATATGGGTGTTCGCTCAAAAGCACTCAAGCATTGCTGCATAGGACGTGTATACACTCAAATCATACAAATACATGCACAATAAATAAGCACAAAAAATCAATCTCTTTTCAATCGCAAATTAAGTGTGTTATCAAACTAAGAATCGGAAAAGGTCTTTTCGGGTTGTAATGTAAGGCTCTTTGGACGGGTATGGAATATATAAGTCGTGTGGCTAAATAACTCACTCAACCCAACCTAATCACGAAGCAATACGCTTCACCTCATTCAAAAATAAAAACCTCACTAAGCACTCATAACGTAGCCTTTAAATATAGGCTATTTCTCAACTCGCAAACCGTAAACCGACTTGAAACTCAAAAACCACTCAATCACAATTGAAGCTTATAATGTGCTTCTTACAATTACACAACTCTTGCCTTTAAACATTAAGCTTCAATAAAATGAACAATAAAACACAAGCCTTTATTAGCGCGTAGGCAATGACTAACAAAAATTCACCAAGACTCACCATCCTTATTTTTCTTTTTCTCTTTTTTTTTTTATTTCCCCTTTCATTTTTTATAGGGTATATATATTTTTTTTTTGGATGGTGGTCCTTAATTACAAAAGCTCATAAAGTCATAAAATCCCTAATAAAATTCTCCAAAACACTAATAACCAATAAAATAACGAACTCCTACCCCACGCTTTTAATGGGTTAGTAGAGGTCTCAAAAACACTCATGGCTAAAGGAAATTGATTATTTGGCTATGATTGGCTCATTTGAAATTTATAGTGGCTAAGATTTATGGATATGGCCGGAAATAGGGTTTTTTATGTGCCTTAACGTCATTTTCAAAGTCAACTACACACAGCGGTATCAAAGAGATACCAAAACAGAAACTTATTCAAACACATGCAAAGATGATAATCACTCAAGCTACTTACAGGCTTTTTGCATGAAAAAGTTTTGTAATGACGCTGCTTTTAAGGTTTTGCGAAATCAATTGCATCCAAGTACCATTTTACAATATATAAATAATAATTTTGAAAAATTTATGCACTTATACACGCTCAAAGACGAGAACATCAAATATGACATAGTTAACTTCGACAGGCAAGCCATACAAACACAATATTGCGCAAAAATAGCAATTAATCACGTTTAAAATTTAGCACTACAAATCCACGAAAATTTTTAAAAATTTGCACGTATTTCAACTATAAATCACACTCAACCATCCCCCCCTCTAAAAACTCGGCAATCCCCTGATTGCCATAAATATAAAGAAAATCAAATCAAACGAGGAAAGGAGTATGGGAACGTCCCTGAAAAATAGTCGAGTGACTCCAAAAAGTTATGCGCAATTATCCCTCGTCTTGACTCCCGTGAATGAAAATGCCTTGAATAAAAACCTAAAAGGACAAAACAAACGAACAAAAACAAACTAACTAGTAAAACTTAATGAAGAAGAAAATAAAACGAATACTTGGTTGCCTCCCAAGAAGCGCTTGGTTAACGTCGGAAGCTCGACGTCTTCTACGAACGATGCTATCCCGGATCCAAAAATAAGTGACGATCATGCCACGCCTTAGTGTTCTCCAAGAGTAAACGCAGGAAATTTAAATCACCAAGGCGAGCACAGAAAGCAAGTCGTAGAACAAAAACTTCAATTCGCTTCGGAGGTCGAAAAAGCGAATAATTGATCACCACGAACATATCAAAAGTAAAGTGCGGCATAAGGTGATCCTGGAATTTTGGAAAAATTAGGAAATCCGTCGAACAAACGGAAATTCCCTCGAACACTCCGAACTTCTTTACTTCATTATTATCTCCCTCCTCATTTTGAAAAGTATTTAAATCCAAATTAGGGCATAGGGGAGGGGGAATTTCTTCGACTACCTCAACCACCATCTCATTCTCATCCTCAATCATGGGTGTCTCGATAAGAGGCTCGATCACCTCTTCCTTTTCCAAAAACTCATCCACCATCTCCATTTCAACATCAATTAAATTATCGGGTGGATCTCCATACGTCTCGATGATCTCACTTTTCTCCATATCGGGCACCTCGACTTCTCCATTCTCATTGAACTCCGATGACCTTGAATCTCCAACATCATTTGGATACTCCAGTGGCAACGCCTCCTCATCATCCCTCATAAAATATTCAAAAAGCGCAAGAGGGGCGGTCTCCACCATATCCCCAATTTCATCCTCCACATGCATTTCTCAAAAACTTGGCTCCATCTCATTGCCTTCATAAAAATTAAGAAAACTTGAATTCGTAAGATCTACATTAAGTTCAAATGGCAATGCCCCAATATCCTTGCCCAAAAGTCTCATCGATTAGCACAGGGGAAGTGTTTTCATCTAATTCTCCAAAACCTCTTCTCTACACTCATCCTCTTCTAAACACGTATTCGAGCATGAATCTTCTACCACCACAGGGGGCTCCACAACATCAAGAATTGGTACCTCATCCCCCTTGTTCGATAATTCCTTTATAGTAGCTATCATTTGAGCCAACATCATCTCCATATTCTCAAAACTTTGATGCATAGACTCACGAGCTTGACGCATAGACTCAGAAATTGGGTCCATAGTCTCAACAGGATCATCTTCTTGTTTGGTCAATGGGACGATGTCGTCTTGAACTCTAATCATCTTAGCTCCTTGGTCTTGCTGCTCTACCACTATTTGATCATTTGGTTGGTAAACTTCATAGCTCGTACAATCTCGGACGGCGACAACGTCCTCCATAGTAGGGACATAGAACTTCCACATGAACTTATCGATTACTTCATCCCACGTTTGCAAGGAATCGGGTTCTAGCTGCAATAATCATTCCTTTGCCCGGCCCTTTAGCACAAAAGTGAAGAGTCGCATCCTCACTTGATCCCTAGTAAGCCCTAGAAGAGGAGAATTCTCGGTGATGTCCTAGTACTTTTTGATGAATTTAAACGGATCCTCGTGCCGAAGCCCATAGAAAACCGGGAGATTCAATCGGTCGTACTCGTCGGGAAAGTATTTTTTCATCGCGGCGCTCAATAGAATAGCCAATCGAAGCTCTCGACGCCTATCGAACGGTGATTCATCGTACGAGTAATACATTTTTTTTTAAAACTTTAAATAAATAAAAATATTTAAAAATAATTTTTGATTTGATTTGATTTTTTTTGAAATTCGAAAAATAATAAAAATTTTTAATTAAAAATAATATTTTCGATTTTTTTATTTTTTATTTTTGAAAAACGGTTTGAGAAATCTTGGGTTTTGTTTGTCGACGTACCTTGCAAACACAACACTCAACGCACAAGATTAAACGCACCGGTGGAAAATAATAAAAACGAAATAAAACGAAGAACACAAATAAACACAAAAGATAAATGAAATGACATAAGAAACATAAATAAGGATACGAAGAACAAACACAAATATCACAACCTTTAGTTTTCCCCGGCAACGGCGCCAAATTTTTGATTCGAACTTTTGTGTACCTACTTGATAAATATTTGTCAATTATTCAAAAGCTCGCTCGGAAGAGTACGAGTTCGCATGTAGGTTGGTAAGTTGAACCGAGTCGATCTCTCGAGGAAAACTAGATTCGGAAGTGTTTCTTGTGTTTGTCGTTCAAGAATAAGAAATAAAAATAAAAAACTAATCTAAACACATAAAATCAAGAATTTAATTTAAATGAATAACAATAAAATCAAAGGGTTTTGAAAAGTTTTAGAAAACTAGGGTTCTAGAGTTTCGAATCGTTTCCACGATCTCTTGGGATAAACCCAATTGATGGTTCACGACGATTCTAGGCTCTAGACCCATTAGATCTAGCCAATCAATTTCATCAATCTCAACATAATAATCCCAACATCATCATCACCGTCACCAATTTCAATATTATACAATTTATCATCATACATGGGGGGGGTTATTTGAAGATCAATTATTAAACTATCAAGCATGAATCGAAAGCATAAGAACTAATTAAACTAAATTAAAACGAAAGGAATTAGTTTGAAAAATAAAACCACATATTCAAATCAGAAAAAAAAAATCCTAATGGTGCTAACAGATGGTGCTGGCAAAGTAGTAATGCAGATGCTAAATGATGTCATTAATGGTGCTAGTGATGGGGTAATGTTCTTTTTTCTTTCTTCCTTACTTTTTTTTTTCTTCTTTAGTAAGTTTGACAAAGTTTGGTTTGTTTTTAGATATTGGTTCCTGTTCCACAATAACCACTTTACTCAGCAACAATAGCTTTATTGAGTGGTTCACTCGTACCATATTACCTTGAGGAGACTGCGAATTGGGGTCTTGATATTGTTAACCTTTGCCAATCAGTTGCTCAGATCGAAAAATTACTTTAACTTGGACGGAATAATTAGACTAGAGTTGGATGGAATAATTATAGTTTGAAAAAGCAGATCGAAAAATTGCTTGAATAAAAATAGATCGAGAAAAACAGATCGAAAAATCCTAAAAATCACACAGAGAGAGAGAGGTTCAGCCCAAATCATAAAAATCCTACACATATTTGAATTAATAAAAAGACAATAAGAAAATAAAAGGACAAACCCTAAATTCGCCGCCACTCTCCTCCGATTTCTTAGAATCGACGTCGCCTGAAAATGCTGGGAAAAGCCCCCGCCACTCCTTGTCGAAACCCTAGATCCATCTCCGCCAGTAAAAACCCATAATACACAGACTCCCAACCCGCCACTACTCTCGCCATTAATCCAGACCGAACAACGCCCCCTCATCGTGAAGAACCATATACACGGAGAATATTCAGATCTACTAAGTGTTGTGCAGCGGCTAGATTGAATATCGGAAGAGGACAAGAAAAAAAAATTATGCACCGAGAAGAAGGCGAGAGGGAGAGGCGGGTTACTGAGAGCAAACCCTAGTTTTTTAGACAAAGCAACAAATGAGACAAGAATCCTTATTTATACCTAGTTAAAAAAATCCTAAAAGGTAGCATTTAATCCGAACTACCCTAGACTGACACATCAGCTTCTAGAGCTGTTAGAAAACAACATGTGTCATCCGAAGCAACCTCTAGTTGACACATAGGTTAGGGTGTCAACAACATTAACAAATAGGTGGATATAGTGGACCTTATTTGATAATGTCGTCAAATCATATCATTTTAAATTTGGAAGATAAGGAATAAAATAAGTTATTGAACTTACATAACATGTGATAATTTTTCTTGGGTAAAACAATCAGTCAAGCAATTAGTATAATATTATTATACTATAAATAACACAATCATCTTTATACGAGAGAGTATATCATGAACCCAGGTGCACCTTGCAAGGAGTACCATGTAATTTAATTTATTATCGTATATAACTGACATATATCATCACATATAATTGTTACATATCATCACGAATAATTGAAATTTTAAATCTAAAATCTAAAATTGTAAAATAAACATAAAACAAAAAATTAACCCCTAAAAATAGAAACTTAATCCCTTAAATGAAAAACTAAACTCCGAAATTGAATATTAAACTGTAAATCCTAAATTTCTATCATATATCATCACATATAACTGACACATATCATCACATATAACTGGTAGAATGATAGATTTTTGTCGGGACCCTAAAATATAAAATTAAATAAAAAAATAAATAATTAAACCTTAAAAATAAAAAACTAAACCCTAAAATGGAAAAGTAAACTCTAAACTCTAAATTTTTGTCACATATCATCACGTATAACTACCATATATCATCATGTATAACTGTCATATATCATCACATATAATTGAATAACAATAAGTTTTTACAAAGTGCATCTAGCAAGGTGCACCCAGATGCACCTAATAAATTGCCTCTTTATACCATAGAAGGTAAGAAAGAAAATAAATCAAAAATATCCTATTTCTTTAAAATCAAAATAAAATTTTTAAGTATTTGATATAGTGAAAGGAATAGTGTGTTATTATTTCACCATAAATATATACAAATTACAAAATAAAATCAATCTAAAAAAAGCAACATATTTTTTATAGAATATAGAATTAATACTTTCACAGAAACTAAAGAAATAAAATCAATGTAAAAACAAATATTTACATGATGTCGTTAATATGCTATGTATTTAAATACGTGAAACACCATGATAATTATTTAAGGATGATAAATATATATAATTATATAAATAATAAATATATATTATTAAAAATAGTAATTGAAATGATTGGAAAAATTTTAAAATACACACACATGTATATATATTAATCAATAAGAAAAGTTAGCTGATAAAACAGCAAATCTGGACACAATCAGCAAAACATTCTTTTGTCAATCGATCAATCAAGAAGCACAATCTCAATACTTTGTTAGTCTAGCATGTTCTTATATGTAAAGTAACTGCCACACCAAATGGTTCAATACATTAGAACATGTAGAACACAATCTCAATAAATCAGTTTATTCGACTAGACGGATTATATAAGGAAAGAGATGTATGGCTGTATGAGAAAAGCATGATGTATGACCATCCAATTAATGGATCAAAACATACAATACAATTCTAACAAATTAGCCTTGTTTTGACCAACAGGTCATATAATGAAAAATGATCAAGGTTCATATAAGGAAGACAAGCTATCAAATCATTTGGTTCCATATATTAAGACATATAATACAATATTAGTTTGTTTGACTTAGATAGATCATAAAGGAAAGGTATTGAAGGACATGTTGTTTGACGTGATTAATATAAAGAAAGTAATTTATGATGCACGGTGGTTTGTTTGACTAGAGAAGATCATATAAAATAAAATAAAAAGTAATGCATGACCGTTTGTTTGACCTAGACAGGTTACATAAGGACTATAATTTATGATTGCAGTGATGCATGGTAGTTTGTTTGACCAGATAGGTTACACAAGTGAAGTAACTTGTGATCACGCTTGCTTCTACTTCTATATAAACCCAATCTAATGACTAGTGCAAAAACATATTCATTAATCTTATTTCTCTCTTCTAAGCACACAATGGAGCTCCTCTGTCCAACCCTTTTCGTTATTATTCTCTCTTTTTGTACCTCTAATTTCCAACCCGTCCTCTCCACCGCCGCCGGGTCCATCGCAATAAACTACGGCTGCATCGCAGATGATCTGCCCCCTCCCACTCAGGTGGTACAACTCCTCAAAGCGCAGGGTATCACCAAAGTCAAGCTCTACGACACCGACTCCACCGTCCTCTCCGCCCTCTCTGGCTCCGGCATCTCCGTCACTGTCGCCCTCCCCAACGTGCAGCTCTCCGTCGCCGCCGCCAACACGTACTTCACCGACACATGGGTCCAATCCAACATACTCCCCTACAAAACCCAGATCGAGGCCATCGCCGTCGGCAATGAGGTCTTCGTTCACCCCAAGAACACCACGCCGTACCTCGTACCGGCCATGAAGAACGTCCACGCGTCACTCGTCAAGTACGACGTCGCTTCGTCCATCAAGGTCTCGTCCCCCGTCGCCCTCAGCGCGCTCCAAAGCTCCTACCCTTCCTCGTCCGGTTCTTTCAAGCCGGACCTAATCGAACCGGTCATCAAGCCGATGCTGGATTTCCTGAACCGGACCGGTTCCTACTTAATGGTCAACGTGTACCCCTTTTTCGCGTACACAGCTAACACGGACACCATCCCGCTGGACTACGCCCTCTTCCGTAATAACTCCGGCAACAGAGACCCCAAAAACGGGCTGCTCTACACGAGCTTGTTTGACGCCCAAATCGACGCCGTTTTCGCGGCCACGGCCGCCGCAGGCTTCGACGGCGTGAAGATCGTGGTCTCGGAAACCGGGTGGCCATCGAAGGGCGACGAGAACGAGGCTGGCGCGAGTAGGGACAACGCGGCCGCGTATAACGGGAACCTGGTGCGCAGGGTGCTAACTGGGGGTGGGACCCCCCTCCGGCCCGAAGAGCCCCTCAACGTCTATTTGTTTGCCCTTTTCAACGAGGACCAAAAGCCCGGGGCCGTTTCCGAGAGGAACTACGGGCTTTTCTACCCGAATAGGGAGAAGGTGTATGATATCCCGCTCACGGCCGAGGGTCTGCAAAATGCGGGCAACCACAACATGAATAATGAGAGCAGGACGCAGGTGCCGGGCCTGGCGGGGCAGACGTGGTGCGTGGCCAGCGACAAGGCTGAGGAAAAGAAACTGCAAGAGGCGCTTGATTACGCTTGTGGGGAGGGAGGGGCTGACTGCCGTTGGATTCAGCCGGGATCCACGTGTTACAATCCCAACACGCTGGTGAACCACGCATCGTACGCATTCAACAGCTATTATCAGAAGAACTATCGGAAGAGTGGGTCCTGTGATTTCGGGGGTGCGGCTTACGTGGTCACCCAGTCTCCTGGTAAGTGTATTTAACTGAACTGCTAATTACTATTTACTTTCCACCTATCGTTTCATAATTTTTGGTTAATAATTGTCCAAACTAATTCATTTAATATCTTCCCTTTTTTTCCCCCAAATTTTGCAGGGTTTGGCAGCTGCGAGTTTCCAACGGGCAACTAAACAGGGCGATAATTGAAACATGTTTATTATTGGATTTATTTTTTACATATAGACGTATTCTTCAATTTTGTTTATTGTAAGAAATTGTTCCCCTGAACCATATATAATTGTACTTATACTTTAAATTTAGTAAATTGATAGTTTGTTCAAATTAATTTATACATTTTATATGTATGTTTGTCTTTTTAATATAAGAAAATCTTAAATTCATTTATTATTACCATAATTTTAGTATATAAGTTCATGATGAATATAATTAAAGTTTGGGATTTTTAATTCGGCCAATGAACATTTTGAATTTGACAGTCTCTCGAATTGTTGAGTGGTAACATCTAGATGTGGGCATTTATATATAATTTGATTATATAAGATTTGGATCGATTTAATTTGAACAAATGCACGGTACATAAATTATAGATCAAATCTACATTATATACATGATTGTTAATATTTTTTTGTACACAACATTATTTGTCATGTTCAATTCCGACTCGTCGTCACCGCATACTAATATCTTCAAATCCTTTCGATTGGTGAGACGCGAATCAGCAACATATAGTCGACCACGACTAAATACGAGATTCTTCAGATAAAAGCCGATATTCGAAAGTGATTGAGTTTGACTCTTGTTTATTGTCATTACATACGAAATCATGAACGAAAATTATCTTCACTGAAACTGAAAGGTATCTTAACATCAGGAGGCGTTAAACCCATCTGGACAAGCAACTCTTTTTCGGCAACCTTTGCACCAATTAAAAGTCTTCGTTCAAGAATGTGCGTGGAAAATCTTGTAACACTCAATCTCATCCTATTATAGAATCTTATGGAGTGGACTTTGAATATTTCAATAAATAAATTATATGATTTATTTATGCATAAAAAAACCTTATAAACACAATACTATATCAATAAACAAAATTAAATTAATTACATAAATGGACTTTGAATATACATTACCAGATATATTATTTAAATAAACACAATCAAAAAAAGCTCAACCAATATAGGAATCTAACTTTCATTAACAACTATATATATAAATCAATATATAGATAATAAATACAACAAAGATACAAGTTCTAATTGATATGTAATTTAATATTTACGTAATTGATAAAAAATCAAATAATCTCATAATCTAAATTTATATTTACACACACACACACATATATATATATAATACTTTTAATACAGGTTTCATAACAAAACATATTAATAATAAATTAAAAAATTAAATAAAATTAAATTAATATGCATGATTGAGAATTGAAATAAAAATCTCAAATCTATACATTACCATATATATGATTTAAATCGAACACAATAGATATATCTGAATTATTAGATAATAAATTCTAATTAAACATAATCAATAATTATTATTATTGTAATATTTTAATATAATTCAAAAATAGTAAAATACATACATACATGTGTGTGTGTGTGTATACAAAGAAAAAAAGAAACAAATACTTGTAATTTAAAACAAAATAAAAGTTATATAATGTAATTCTAAAAATAATTATAACAAATGACTAAATTTGAAGAAGAAAAAAAAATAAATAAAAAGAAAATATTAATCTAAAGTCTTATAATTTTATCTTTTTAAGGAAATAACGTGTGTAGAATTCTTTTTCTACCTGTTTAGTAACTTAAATTTATATATTTTGAATTAGAAATACAAATTAAATTATTTTTCAAAAGCCTAACTAATAAATAGAACCAACCTATTTGCAACCCAATTGCTAAAATCCAATCCAAAGCCTTAACCCGTATCAAGATTCGATCCATTTAAAACTAACAAAAAACTAGATGATTAAGACATGTCAAAACACATCCAACGGTGGCAATCTAGCCTCACCAAACAAACTTCACTATAAAAGCTTTGTCGTTATTTTTTCAGCCCCTATTTCACCATCTCACAAATCTTAGATCCTCGACTCCTCCACCTTCTCCAGTCTGGAGAATCCGAAACCCTTACTTCGCCTCTCCTTCACCATCTCGTTGTCAATGGTTGAGTTTCCCCATTCACACACACAATAAACTCCAAATTGTTTCAATTTCCATCCGATTTTCACATATATTATACAAACAAAATCCGTCCTTGATCTATAATAATACATCCAATCATCATTAATCTATTTAAATCTGGAATGTAATAACACAATTAGACCAACTTGATGATAGATCCGAATGGATTTTTAATTAAACAAAAGGTGTCTGTTGAATTTCGAACTTTCGAACTTTTTTGAACTAGTAATGCTCTGAAAAGTTTTTTTTTTTGTAGATAAAGTTTTCCTAAGGTAGGAGATCAAATTAATTGAGACTTGGAGACTTAAAATCTTTCCATATATTTAATAAGGGGTGGGGGAGATTTTTAGACTTGAGAAGTTGAGAGAAATCATTTTGTCTCTTTTCTCTTCTTTTGTCTTCCAAGTTTTATCTCGATCCCCTTTCATAAGTCAATTCTTGTGTATTATGTACTGAATAACATAAAAGAAAAATACATAAGATTATAGAATTTATATTTGGGTCACTACAAAAAAAAAATCCAGTATTTTACCGAGGGGCACGCCTAGAGAAATATTGCCCTCGGGAAATTCCGAGGGCATTACTGTGGGTAATTTTTACCGTGGGCATTACCGAAGGACTTTACCTTCAACACTCCCATCGGTAAACCCTCAGAAACACGGCACCAATATTTACTGCCATAATTAGCGAAGGCTTTTCGAGGGTATACTTACCGGAGGAATTTACCCCTCGAAAATACCGAGGGGAACAATTTTCCTCTCGTTAATTATCGAAGGGAAAATTTCCCCTCGGTTTCTTTGAGAAACAAAAGAAAATCGAAAAGAAATTATTAAAAAATATAAAAAACTGAGGGGATGAATTTTCCATCGGAAACACCAAGGGAATTTAGATTCCCTCAGAAATCCCAAGAGGAATTTGTCCCCTCGGTTTTTTTAAATTTAAAAAGAAATCGACAAAAATTCGAAAAAAATAGAAAAGGCGTAATAATAAACAAATCCTATCATTTTACGCACGGGACGGCACGGGATGCGTTTCGATGTCATAGAACCACGAGAATCGAGTATTGATCGGTATATATGCATTTTTTTTTTTTTATAATTTTAAACAAAACACAGAAAAAAAATAGAAAGGGCGTAAAAAAAAAAATCCTATCATTTTACGCAATGGAGTGCGTCACAATGTCATAGAACCACAAGAATTGGGCGTTGATCGTTAAATATGTATTTTCTAATTTTTTTTACTATTTTTTTCGAATTTATTTTATTTTAAAAAAACTGAGGGGAAATAGGTTCCCCTCAGAAATCCTGAGGAAAAATTATCCCCTCGATTTTTTAAAAAAAAATTAACTAAAAATAGAAAAAAAATATAAAAATAGTAAAAATAAATTAAATAGGATCATTTTAGGCATGTGGGATGGTTTTGTCCCGATTTCGATTGAAAAATATCACCGAGCATGTGCGTATTTACACGTGTCGTGTAATTCGACCAAAATACGATCGATCGATCATCTTGTTCGGTTGAAAACGCGAAGCGACAAAGCGCGTGATTTCTTGAAGGTGGCACGGGGTGCGTCTCGATGTCATAGAACCACGAGGATCGATTATTGATCATTAAATACGCATTTTCTATTTTTTATTTTAAAGAAGAAATCGAAAAAAAATTAAAAAAAAATAGAAAAGGCATAAAAATAAAACAAATCCTATCATTTTACGCACGGGGTGGCACGGGGTGCATCTCAATTTCATAGAACCATGAGGATCGGGTGTTGATCGTTAAATACATATTTTTTTTAATATTTAAAAAAACCAACCAAACGAATTTCCTCTCGAAAAAATCAAGGGGAAATAGGTTCCCCTCGGAAATCCCGAGGGGAAATTGTCCCCTCATTTTTTTTAAATCAAGAAAAAAAAAACGAGGGGTATTGTTTCCCCTCGGAAAAACCGGTGGGGGAAAATTATATCCTTTGGAAATACCGAAGGATATTCTGAGGGAATTTTTTCCTTCGGTCCCATTTATTAAAACAGTAGCGGGACAGCCCCGCTGCTCACTGTGCAAACAAAGAAAAGAAAAAGCTTCAGATTCGTCACAGTCTTTGTCGTCGCTCCTTGACACCGATCCTTGACGGTGCTCTCCACAGCAGCCCTCCGCCGCTCTCCACAGCTGCCCTCAGCCACCCTCTACCGCTCTCCATAGCCGCCCTCCGCCGCAGCAACCGAGCAGGCGCCTTCGCCTTGGCCGTCAGCCTTCCGCTAGTGAAAGGTAACCCTTATATCTATTTTTTAATTTATGTTTATTATCAACTCTATTTTGTTAATTAATTGAGTTTCATTTAGTTATAGATTAAGATTTGGGTTGCATTAGGTATTAGAGTTTGAAATTAGGGGTTAGGGTTTGAGATTAAAGATTGGGGTTTGAGATTAGCTTTTATTATTGATTTATGGATTAGGGTTTGAGATTAGGATTTATGGTTAATCACCTGGGGTTTGTTTGTAATCAAGTCAAAAAGGGATTGATTATGTAATTATGGTTCGATTCAATGTTATTTACTTAATTAGGTTTAATTAATGATTTGTTGTATAATTAAGTCAAACAGGGGTTGGTTATTTAATTATGGTTCAATTGAAGGTTAAATACTTAATTAGGTTTAATTATGGTTCAATTTATAATTAGGGTTAAAATCAGGAATTATTGTATAATTAGGGTTGAATCTAGGAATACTTATATAATTAGGGCTGGATCTAAAAATAATTATATATTTAGGGTTGAATTTAGGGTTTACTTTAGGAATTATTTTATAATAGGGTTGAGTTTAGGAACTATTGTATAATAGGGTTGAATCTAGGAATACTTATATAATTAGGATTCAATTTATGGATAATTATATAATTAGGGTTCAATTTAGCGATAATTATGGTTCAATTTATGGATAATTATATAATTAGTATTTAATTTATGGATAATTATATAATTAAGAGTTCAATTATGCAATTATATTTTAAAGTATATGCGATTGTGGTTTTTAAATGCCGTGGTGATCGGTTATGTTAATTTAATGTATGTTATAGTTTGTTGTTATGGTTTAATTGTGATTGGTTTGGGAAGATGTCGGTGATGACGTGGTGTACGGCGCCGGTCGGGAAGTTTCGTCCCTCCAATAATGGTTTTCAAAATTATTTTAAAAAATAATGGTGGTTTTAAAATATTTTAAATTGTTCGTGTTGATGGTTTTGAAATACCGTGGTGATCGGTACATGGATGTTGTGTTTAAAATATATGTTAGTTGGTAGATATTGTTTACATGATGTGATTTATTGATTAATATACGCGTCTGTGATGACGTGGTTTACGACGCCGATCGGGGAGATTTCATCCCTCCAACAACGGGGTTTAAAATAATTTCGATACACAATACAATATTTTTATCTACACTCAAAATATATACCTTAGACTCGTTGGAATTTAGTATCGAATAGAGAATTCGATACTAAATCCCGAGTTGTCCACTTATTTGGATAGTTGAGAGCGTGATTATAATATGGGTAATCTTATCTATATGGTTTTTTTTGTTGATTATAAAGTTTTTGGTTCAGTAGCTCTCTTTTGTTCTCGGGTGCACTGCAATATATGTGTACTTAGAGAATTAAAAGAAGATGCTGCCGAAATATTTAGTTAACAAAAATTCATATACTAAGACATTGTATTACTGGAAAATCACGTTTTCGAATAGGATAGGGCACTTATTGAAAATTCAATCACTTTTTAGCCACCCTCATGCTGCCCATTTTTCAATAAATCAATATATCGATCGTATAATGTTAGAATGATCAGTCCTAATCGTAATTGGATGTATAATGAATCATCAACGGCTTTTTATCCTCACAATTCATGGATGGAGTCGAGAGCTTTATTTAATTTGCTCAAACACATTCTGCCCATAAGGACGGAGAGAGGCTGAAGTGTCCTTGTAATCATAGTAGGAATAATAGGTTTCTCGACATCGATGAGATTAAGTACCACTTGGTTAAACACGGATATAGATGGATTTACCATGGAGAAAGCCTTCCCGCCACCTCTTGACGCCATCACGATTTTCATGCTGGAGGACCCTCTTATATCACTTCCGAAGAATCATCAAACGCTATATTAATATGGTTCACGATGCAACTGGTCCAGGTTTTGACGTGGTTGCCGATATGGAAGAGTCGGCGAGGCTCAAAAATTTTACGACATGTTGAAAGCTGGAAATCAACCATTGTATCTAGGGTGTGAGGGGCATACTCAGTTGTCATTAGTTTCTGTCTCATGAATTTGAAGTCAGAGAATCACATGTCTCAGAAATGTTATGATCAATTGAGTGAATTAATCAAAGAGATTTTACCGAAAGATAATCTCGTACCCGATAACTTCTACAACAATGAGAAGTTGCTAAGGGGTATGGGCTTATCGGTCGAGAAGATAGATTGTTGCAGAATAATTATATGATCTACTCGAGAGACGATTCTGATTTGACAATCTTCAAATTTTGCAATGAACCTCGGTTTAAACCCATTTGTCAAGGAAAAACAAAACGACAGAAGGCTCACGTCGCGTACAAGAAGATGTACTATTTTCCATTAACTCCCCGTGTGCAGAGGTTGTACGCATTTAATGCTACAACAAAAAATATGAGGTGGCATGTTGAACACGTGGTTGAAGATGATGTTATGCGCCACCCATTCGACTCAGAAGTTTGGAAACATCTCAACCAGACTCATCCAGATTTCGCGGTTGAAACTCGGAACGTGAGATTGGGTCTTTGTACAGATAGTTTTCAACCATTTGGAAGTTTTGACGAACATATTCATCGTGGCCCGTCATAGTTACACCCTACAACTTGCCTCCGTAGATGTGCATGAAAAGCAGTTCATGTTCCTCAGCATTCTTGTACAAGGGTCAAAGAATCCAAAAGACAAACTCGATGTGTTTCTGCAACCTCTAATTGCCGAACTGAATCAGTTGTGGATTGTTGGGGATCCCTCGTACGATATATCTAAGAAACAAAAATTTTAATTGCGAGTAGCCCTTATGTGGACAATTAGTGATTTTTACGTGTATTCTATGTTGTCCGGATGGAGTACGGTCGTTCAAACAGCTTGTCCTTAATGTATGAAATGGTCAGACGCCTTCACTCTTAAGTGTAGCGGGAAGCAATCGTGGTTCGACAATCATCGAAAATTCCTTGAATGCGGTCACCGTTTTCAAAAGGATAAACGATGCTTTCAAAAAAGAAGATCTGTCAAGACTGCACTGCCGAACATTCGCTCTGGGACAGAAGGTTTGGCAGATACATAAAGATTGGGGCTTCTGAAAGTCAGTGATGCAACACTCGTAATGCACAATTATCCAGAACCCCTGGTTGAAGAAAACGAAGCATCTTTTGGGATTTGACATATTGGAGGACAAATCTACTTCGCCACAATTTAGATATTATGCACAAAGAGAAAAACATGTTTGACAATATTTTCAACACATTGATGATTGTCAAAGGGAAGACCAAGGACACGTCTAAATCAAGGGAAGAGTTGAATGAGTATTGTAATCATTCGGATCTGGCTCCAAACGGATCGGGAAAGTGTCCTAAAGTATGTTACACACTTGATATGCCTTCGAAAGCTGCATTGTGCGATTGGGTTAAATCCCTTCGATTTCCAGATGAGTACACATCAAATTTGGGGCGTTGCGTCGATAAGAAGGAATCGCGTTTGATCGGGATGAAATATGGGGAGACATTTGGTACAAAGGGATAAAGATTCCTAACCGAAGCAGAATACAACACCGCAAGGATATACGTGTTGCTGAATTATAAGGAGGTCCAAGAATATGTTAGGTACGAATACTCTTTTCCATTTATACTGTAAATGTATATATATGTACTAATACTTTTTTACTCAATTGTCTAACGAATGATGTAGTATTTATACGAAGAGCATTCAACGTCTCCAACCAATATATATATATATATATATATAGAGAGAGAGAGAGAGAGAGAGAGAGAGAGAATTAGGTTCGAATGAGAACCATGTCATTATAAGTGAACCTATGGTTTATTATGGGCCTTAGATCTAATTAAATGGATGGATCAGATTTTTTGTGTATTTCCTTAATTGATTAAAAGTATTAAGATTGTCAAATAAAAGCACTACTGGTGTATATAATTTAAAATATTAATAAAGCACTGTGATTGTATAATAAAAGCACTGATGATATATAATAAAAGCACTAGTTCGCATATAATGACATGGTTCTATTTGAACCAATATATATATATATATATATATATATATATATATATATATATATATATATATATATATATATATATGTGTGTGTGTGTGTGTGTGTGTGTGTGTGTGTGTGTGTATGTAGTGTTTATTCTTTAATTTTTTTATCTATTTATTTATTTTTTTACCTTTATGTGACTTTTTTATTTATTGCAGCTTCGTAATTCTTGTGCCTCTGCTTGGTGCTTTTTCCAACTCCTCAGCACGAAATTGTAGCTGTTTTTCATGTATGGTTTTTTGCTTGTAAACATGAAATTTCAATTTCTGCAAAAACTTTAGACAGTAGTCTGCAACGGCAAAAGAATAATATCTACTGATGGTAATGACGAGTCGAATTTAGATATCAACGAGATTCCTGCCTTCTCGTCTCTTCCCAACATGGATTTAGAACATGAAACCGATGATTTTCTTGCCATTAGGGTCGATCATTGTGAAGGGATTTGGGAAAACATACCAACTAATTAGGTATTAAGCTTGAAAAGCTTTTGTATAACATTATTCTCTATTTATGTTTTATATTTTTTTTATTCATTTCTCTTATCTTTACATTTTTTAATATATCAAATATTTGTACTAATTTCAACAAGCTAGTTAATGTTATTAATGAATCACCCTTTTTGATATCTTTTAATTTTATTGTGTAAACAGGCTGCGTAAACAGGCATGGAGGGTGGCATTGATGATGATGGTCAGCTTCCACCTTCCGATCAGCCGGGCACTTCCGTTCAGCTAACCCGTACTCGCGGTGGTCGCAGGTCGACACGCATGGCAAGGATGATTTCAAGAAATCAGGGTAAATGGAACAAATTAATTGACAAACATCGACTTGTGGCTATTGGACCCAACAAGACGATTATCGACAACTGGAGTAGTTATTTGGGCTTCTTGGGACGAAAAGAGCAAAGCATACTAATCGGTTCGTGGAAGCAAGTGCCAGCCACTACTAAGGAGTTGGTTTGGCAAGGGATATTGGTACGAAGGTTTTATCATTTCTCTTTAATAGTTTTTCAATCAAAATGTTGTTTCATTATCAAAAATCAATTTTATTCTATAATGTAGGAGAGATTCGATATTTTTATCGTTGATGGCGAGAATGAAGTCGAGTTTTCACAATGTGATGTGAAATTGCAATTGAAGTTAAAGAAGAAGATGATAAGTTATATTGGGGGGCGTTGGGCTGTCTTCAAGACTAACCTCACGAATGATTACATATATAGTGATATAGAAGAGCCCCCGTATGTAAATGATTACAAGTTCCTCGATAATGTTACTTGGGATGCTTTCGTTGCATTACGACTCACTCCAGAGGAGAAGGGTATATTTTTATGCATATGTGAAATTGTGTGGTAATCTTTGTGGGACTGTTATTGTATGCTTTGGTGGGCTTTGATTGGTTTATGGTCAAAAATGCAAATTTTGATAGTTGAGGACTAATATATAATTTTCTAAAAAAATGGAAGGTTTGTAAAATTATTTGAAGTGGTGTTTTATAATAATATAACATACATTTGTACCAATTTTGAAATTTTTAGAAATGGAATTTTCAAAAATCGGAGGGTCAACTTTGGAAAATGGTGAGAAATTCATAACAGGCATATATGTTATACTTTCATCTCTTTCCAAAACTGAAATTAAAAAATAAAAGTTTGTCACAAATAACCCATGTGACAGAATTTCATAAACAACAACAAAAAAACCGAAAATTTTAAGCAAAACATACTTCACAACGTAGAAAGAAGAATTGAAACCTAAACCCCATTAGGGCCTTTTGCCTCTGACAACAGACACTTGGGAATAAGAAAATGAAGGGAAAAAAAAGAGGTTATTTGTAGCTTGAAGAAAAAGATGATGMTRKYGGGGGGTCACTCTRTAAATTTRCATTATTATTTTCRTTTGACCGGACACCTGCACCAACTTCATGATATACTAACATTTACTTGAAATTTTGATGACAGGCAAAGAGGAAGAAGGCCCAAGAAGTGCAATCTCATAATAAGTGCCCACAAAGGACATCTCGTGGGGGTTACAATCTTCTGGAACAAAAAATGATGGAAGAGATGGTTAAGGAGAGACAAAAAGCTTCACAGGATCCGTCGGAAATTATCCCTCCTCCATCTCCCCCCACTCGGCATGAGAAATGGAAGAGAGCGCGCATGAATTCTTCTGGACAATATACCACTCCAGAAGCGAGAATTATTGCTGAAAAAGTTGTAAGTTATCTTTCGTGTATCAAATAGAAAATTGTATTAGTTTTTAGACAAGATTACTAAAACTAACCTTTGTACTATAATTAACCTTATTACATTTGTTGTAGGATTATTTAGAGGAACAACAATCCTCCGGCAGTTTCAAAGAATGTGGCACAAATGATTTACTTGCTGTTGCAGTAGGCAAGCCCGATCATCCTTTACGTGTAAGAGGAGTTGGGAAAGGATATACAGTGAGTACCTACTTTGGAAACCAACGCCAACGTATTGGAATGGTGTCACGAGCGGAATTCAATAACACCATTGCTGAAATGGAGAAGAAGATACAAATGATTTTGAGCTTTCAAGCCACATCCGTCGGACAACCCCTCACTCCAGTAGTCGATAGTGAAAAAGGGAGTAATACTTTTGCGGGTCAGGTTTTGGGTCTTTTGGCCCATCACGATGAACACAACGATGAGTATGAGTTATATGTTGAGGATCCGCAAAGGAGATTGGTTGCATATGGCCATCTTGTCGACTTGGGGTCAATTGTACACCACAAGAAAATGAAAGTTGATGAGGTGAGAGTGACAGTGGTACGAGTAATAGTAGAATATGCTCAAGTTCCATTCCCGACAGAAGAGGTCACTAAGGTTGGAGAAGCACCAAATAATTTCATTGTTTGGCCAAGAAGGTTGGTCGAGCATGTTGGTCGAAAGGTACTTATCTCTTAATTTGATCTATATAAATATTATAAGTAATATATAAAATATAGATTGAGATGTAAATAATTTAAAAAAAACGAAAACAAATCCCTTTGGAATCATAGACACTATACCCTCCACGGAAAAGAAAAAATAAATAAATAAGAAAAGATTTACCCTTAGAAAACAGAAAAGTTATTTTTCCTATCCTTCTTTCATTGATTTACTTGTGGATTTTCTCAACTCCCAAGGAGGCAAGCAACCTTTGTAGTGAGAATATAGAAACAATGAGGATATAGATACTTCTCGTTCTTTGTAGTGCATTGAAATTGAAGAGAAGTAACTTAGAGATCGACCCTAGAGTGAAATATGCCAACACCAGCCCAGTAAAAGTAGTCGTTGATAGGAGTTAGGTCATATACATTGAGATAAACCGGAGTGTCGCACGAGCTATAATTTGCTGACTTAATTTTAGAAAACACACAAAATCCCGAGGCTAATTCGATTCACTTACGAAAATCCCAAAACTAAAACTTGTTTTTGAAATAAAATCCAATTATCTATAATTTTGACATTAAAACCTAATTCTAGAAATAATTCCTAATCAACCAATATGTTAATCATATTTTTCTAGAAAAAACTCCGAATTAACTAAATAACCAAAACTATACCTAAATTTTGAAGGAATATCTAATAGTCTCTTATTTGATCAAGACTCTGTACATATTGGTGAGAACAAGAAAAATAGCCACCACTTATTTTTTAAAATTTAGGCTAAAGCCTAGTGGTACTGTTCCAAGGCTCTAATCTAGTCATCTGAAGCAAAACAAACAAAAAATGGATATGCAATTCTAACAACTTCTGCCTTTAACCCTAATTTAACAAATCCTTTTTATTTTTCAATTTCTCTTTTTTTGGGCTGATAAGACAATTAACAGAAATAAAAAGTGTGACCCTGGAGTGATCAGTGTTCTTGCAGCAGTTGCTAAGGTTAGGACAAGATAGGGAAAGTGGGGTATATATTAAAATAATAATAATAATAACAATAATAATAATGTAAGGTGATTTATGTTCTCAACCATAGTTTTTTCTTTCCCTGTGTGTGTCTTGTGGATTAGCCATTGTTTTTTTGTGTGCAAAAGAAAATATGAATCAATGGATTTATCATGATTTATTGCAGCAAATAGATTGTGAGATCATGACTTTTATAATCATAACAATCCATTGCTACTAGCTCCCATCTTTGCAATCATAACGACATGATTAAAGAATAATGAAACAATTAACAAGTAATAGCCAAGTGTCAGCAATTCTATCTACTATCTTATACAGCATCTTAGTACTTTTATTTTGTGCTTCAGTGATAGTTTTATTTTGTCTGTATATAAAATGGTTTTAATGTTGCATATTAATTCTAGAAAGAATGCTGATGTAATACATTGGCCTTTGTTTTATCCAAGTTCGAATATTAAGGCTGTGATTTATAACATGTGTTTAGTCTTTGTTTCTAGTCTTTGTTTCTGCATAAAATAGTTTTGGTATTCAGCAGAATAAAAGGCTATGGGGTTAGAACAGGCAGTTGAAATTTCAGTTTTGAGGTTTATAACTCAGCATCATGTGTTTGAGAATAGTTTGAGCCACAGTCTTGTTCATGACATCCACTGTTGCTATAAAAAAAAGGAAAGAAAAAAAATTGATTAAGGCCAACCAAAGACAGCCTTATTATTAACGATAGTAATAGTAATAATTATAATTCTTATTATTAGCAAAAATAGTTATTATAATTCTAATAATTATCTAGAACTAACATATTATAATTATTTTTGTAGGGAATTCCTCAAAGGGAACTATTTCTAAAACCCCAGTCCGCATCCAAGACTCAAAGTGATGTGCTGAAAAGTTTGTGGTTTGCGGCAGCCGATATTAATCAACCGGAATATGTAAGTATTGAAGCCGAGGTTGTGAGTCCGAAGACAGTCGAATTGTACATAAATCAAGAGGATATCATGGGGATGTTAGTAACTCGGAAGATTTCGATTTCGGTCATGCAATTTTACAACAAGTATTCTTTTACCTCTGTGATGTTAGTAACTCGGAAGATTTCGATTTCGGTCATGCAATTTTACAACAAGTATTCTTTTACCTCTAAATTTTGCAATTAATTTCTTGAAACATAAAAACAATATCAAACTCCATACAAACTTTTTAAACACTTACAATGTTGTAGGTATCTGTATAACGAATTAAGATCATCACAGAGGAACGATAAACTTGGATTGATAAGTCCATTGAATCTTCAGCATGGCAATATTGAAGAAACGATACAAGCAAGAATTGGAGAAAAGGATTTTGAGTGCTTCCTTGCCCCTATCTATGAGTAAGAAGTTTCTTTAATTAATTATTTATTTATTTCTTGTTCTAATAAATTATGGTCTTGTTTCACATTTTGTAGGACTCATTGGCAGTTGATGGTTCTTTGCCCCAAGTACAATTATGTGGCCTGGTTTTGCTGTTTTCAAAGAAAACCAAAAAAAAATATTTCCTCTAAGATTGAGACGTATGTTTTCTTTAGAATTTTCTTTGCATTAGTTTTATTTGTCATTTACTTGATGCTTTTCTAATTTATCTTGATATAGAGCATTCAATGCATACCAATTAATGAAAGGGACGCACTCACGACAATTCAAGAAGCTTAAGTGGGTTTGTCAAAAGGTAATTTATGTTGATGTATAGCAAACTTTAAGATTCGAAAAAATGTTTGAACTACAGCCGGAAGCGTTTGTGTCTACATCAAATTATGTTGATTTATATGTTGAATATTAATTTATTTATTTACTTATTTCCAGTGTTGTAAACAAGGTGAGGCTAATGAATGCGGGCTCTTTGTTATGCGACATATGCTCGAGATCATCAAATTGGGTATTGTTGACTAATTCGAAAAGGTAATTTTAATAAAGAAAAATTTTTATCATTCTGTTGTAGAAGTCAAATCGTATCCCTGTCAATTTGCATTAATTCAAAACTTGCCAATTGATATCTTGTGATGAGTTGTGTGTATTGCGTGAGTTGTGCGTATTGCTGAATAATGTGTATTGCGTGCAGGTATTCAATATGGAGGGACCTTATTCTGATGATGACATTGATGTAGTTCTTAAACGTTGGGCCGAGTGTTTCTAGAGGTCATTACTTGAGGGTGCGCATTGCATTTTATTTTGGTTTGAAGAACAAATATCTCTGATAAAACCTTTTTTTGTATGTGACTTGTAGTGATTGTTGTTTTGAACACTTGATGAATATTGTGGATTTTTTTTGCTTTTTTGGGTTGCTTTGAATGGATTGAGATATTGTATTTGGTGAAGTATATATTTAATTGAGATTTGGTGTTTTAAATATTGTGTATTTAATGTTTTACATTTAGGAAAGACGAAGACTAAAAATAGGCAAAACTTTCCAGATTATACTGTAACTTTCCAGAACGGCATTTGAAAATACCGTTCTGGTAGTTATACTTTCCAGAACGGCATTTGAAAACACCGTTCTGGTAAGTTATACTTTTCCAGAATGGTATTTGAAATAACCGTTCTGGAAAGTACAACTTTTCAGAAGGTATTTGAAAATACTGTTCTAGTAAGTTATACTTTCCAGAACGGTATTTAAAAATAACGTTCTGAAAGGTCAGTCTTACCAGAACGGTATAGATAATACCGTTCTTGAAAGTGCGACTTTCCAGAACGTTTTTTGCAAAACCGTTCTGGAAAGCCCAACCTTTCAGAACGGTATTTGAAAAAACTGTTCTAAAAAAGAGAGACTTTTCAGATCGGTATTTGAAATAACGTTCTGGAAAGTCGCGCTTTCCAGAACGGTATTATTTATACCATTCTAGAAAGCCCAACTTTCCAGAGCGTTATTTCAAATACCGATCTGAAAAGTCTTTCTTTTCAAAATGGTTTTTTCAAATATCGTTCTGAAAAGTGGCGGATCAATATTGGATGGTACCATTCTAGAAACAGAAAAATTATTTTCTAGAACGCCTTTTTTTACCCTTCTAGAAAGTCTGTCAATCTAGAAGGGTAAAAAAAAGGCGTTTTGGAAAGTACAGACTTTTTAGAACTATGTCACTACAGAAGGCACAGAAAGGTATTTTGGATAGGCAGAATTACCCTTCTGGATATGCAGTTTCTGCACTAGTGTGATGATAGGCTAAACAAAAAGTTAGAAAATGAATTTGCCAATTGGTTCAAACATTACGTAAGACGTTCGATACCAAGATGCATATCATTTAATTACCATATGTATATAGCTAATATATTTCCTAAATTAAAAATGATTCTACAAAGTCATAGGCTAGAGATCGTTAGAACAATGTGATCAACGTGAACATTAAGAGGCTAGATGAGGGTACATCAAAATGTGTGAAAATATATACTGGATGTAAGATAAATGATTATAGATTTCACACAATCGAGCACGGATTTAACAAAGCAACATCGAGCGGTGGAGTGTGCATTAAAGGGTAAAACTACGGGGCAACCGAGTATGATTATTACGGTCGTCTCATAGAAATTGTGTAGCTTGAATATACCGGCCGAATGGAGGAAAACACACTATTGTTCAAGTGTGATTGGTTTGATCCAACTCCTACAGGCACAAAAGTTCATCCACATTATAAGCTTGTCGATATCAATCATAAGCGTAGGTTCAGATGATGATGCAATCCAATTCAACTGGACGATACACGCAATCATTTCAAGAGGAAGTTGTAGATACACGCAATCTAATTCAACTAGACGATATCGATTTTCATTTGCACGACTCCAATGATAAGATGATCTTGGTAACGAGGTAGATGATGATGCAGAAGAAGAATTACTCACCGATCAAGACACAGACGAAGATGAGTTTGATGATAACTTTAATAGTGAAAGTGTTGGTTCAGATGATTAGTTTGGGAAAAAAATATATGTAAATTATTCATATTGTAAAATACTCTTATTTTAACTAATTTATTTTATGATTGAGTTTATTAAAATGGTTGATATATAATATATACTAGTGTTTTGTAAAATGCTCGTATTATCTGATAATTTTATCAGATGCCGAGAGGTCATGGTGGACACAGATCCAACAGCCTAGATCGATCGAATATGGCGTCGGCTAATCATCTAGATGACTTTTATGACGATAACGTGGGCATTAGTACTGATCATTCAGCGCTGACCACGGATACCAACTGACACCGAGATCGACACTGACACCGTCAAATGCGGATACATCCCGACAGAACTTGGGCCCACTATAGAGGCAATACCTTGTTTTTATCGCCGGGAAGAAGTAAGTAAATTAATAATTTTAAAACTTTAATCATCATTATTATTAACTTATATTTGTGACCACAAACACAATTACAGGCTACATAGTAGGGACGTGAGGCTAACCAACATATTTCGAGAGATCATGTAGAAGGATCTCAATCCTACCGATTGGCAGTATAAGGCAGTCCTTAAGGAGACACGTTGATTCTGGTGGGACATGTTTCAGGTAATTATTATTTTTTATCCAAAATTATTAATCTTTATTCTAACTTGAGAATCATGTATCAATTGAATTGCAATTATTATTTGTTCTGTAGGAGATTTGTTATTGGGACACGAACCTGTGTACTACACATGATATCTATACAGCATTTCTCCATACGATGAAGGACAGTATGGGATGCGGCTGAACGAGTATAAATAGCATCGTGATACTCATGGTGGTCAGCCACTGTCATGCGTTGAGGGGGGGGGGGGTGGAGGTAAATAATTATGTTATGTTTTCTTATTAAATTWAWWWWTTTTCATTATTACAGATAATTTATATTTTATATATCATGAATTTCAACAAGGGCTTGGACTGTTGAGTGGGATAAGCCCGAGATCAAGAAGAAGTCTGAGCAGTGCAGCAAGAACAGGAGGAGCGAGCATGTTGGTCCGGGTACGGGGATGTCAAAGCACAGGGGAATGTATAGACCTATGGTCGATTACTCCTATGATATCGTAAGTAATTTCAGAATATAATATATTTTTTATTTTTTATGTTAACTATTTAATAATTTTATTTGGATACAGGAGCGGGAGACGGGTGCGCCAGCCATTATGTACCAGGTTTTTGTACGTACGCACAAGAAGGACGATGGCACGTGGATCGATGTGAGATCTAGTACTACTAATGTGAGTCTCTTTCTTATTTTCAACTTGTTCTTTGGTTTTAATGTAGAATATACTAACGAGTTGTATTTGATGATGAGTACGAGCGACGTCTGGATGATGCACGTGCTTCTTCACAGGACCCAGAAAACAAGGTTGACCTTGACCTTATTTTTCTCGACATCATCGTTTCGGATTAAGGGCTGGAATTATGGCACCTGCTCCTTTGGGAAGTTGGTGGCTACTACGAAGGGTTTTCGAGGCATCTCTTCTTCTTCCTCCTCCCCCCCATCAGGATAGGACCCACGGAATAGCGCTCCAGGCGCAGATGGAGGAGTTGGAGGCCACGAGACGAGCTCAGGAGACGATGGAGCAATGATACAACAAGTCTGAGCGACTACGTGAGAAGCAGCGCCTAGAACAGCAGCAATTTCAGATGCAGATTAATGCCCAGATGGTCAAGCTGTTAGCTCGTTTCCAGCAGTACCCCCCGCCGCAGCCTCCCCCGTCATAGGATTGTTTTATATTTTTATAGAATTTTTTACTAAATACTTTTTTTCAACGAATTTAATAATTGTAAGTTTCTAGATATTTATATAATAATTGGTTTATTTATTTTTCTATTTATTAATCTTTTTTAAATTCTTGGGGTATTTTAATAAATAAACAAGAATTAAAATTAGTAATTAAAAATAAAAAAGGAAAAAACCCAAGGGGAGTATTCCCCTCGGAAGAAATCAAAGGCAAATCCCCCTCAGAAAAACCGATGGCATGAATTCCCTCGGTTTTTTCATTTTTTTAATATTATTTTTTTATATTTTTTGAGGGAAAAACCGAGGGGATACTTACCTTCGGTTTTTCTGAGGGGTAATATTCCCTTTGTTTTTTTTGAGGGGAATATTCCCCTCGATTTTTCTGAGGGCAAATATCCCCTCGGTTTTTCTGAAGGGAAATATCCCTCGGTTTTTCCGAGGGTATATATGCCCTCGGTTTTTTTGAGGGTATTTTTCCCCTCGGATTTTCCGAGGGCATATATATTCAGACCCAAGGGTTTTTTACTAAAAAAAGGAACCTTTGTTAATTCCCTCGAAAATGTACCAAGGACAAGATTCCCCTCGAAAGATTTTACCGATGAGGGTTTTACCGAGGGGAGTTTTTCCTCATTTTTTCCCTCGGTAAAATACTATTTTTTTGTAGTGGGTGCCCACACGCTACATTCTTGTAGAAGAATCAGATCGAAAGATTGTGGTTTCTTAGACGGATGACGAAAGCAAAAGTAGATGAAAGACTACTGATGGTTAAGAAGATTCACGACTTTAGTTTTTGCATAAAACTTATGAATTCAATAAATAACATATGTGATTAAATTATTCAAATTAACTTTTCAATTAAATATGTGATTTAGTTAGTTTTTTTTTTGTTGTTGTTGTTGTGTGTGTATGTGAAAAACCACACTTCCTCAATTATTGATTTGATCAAATTAATATTTTAAACGCAGGAATGGTTGCGACAACTGAATCAATTTCTGAAGTTGTTATAAAAGCGAGGTTAACAATATTCAATCGAAGTTATGTGAATATTTGAATTTGTTTATTAATTCATTACTTGGGTGAGTGGGCTTGTGATTTTTGAAAACTATCATGGTTTAACACACACACACACAAACACACACACACACACACACACACACACACACATATATATTATATATAATATAAGTATATATATATATATATATTTATTTATTTATTTAAATGATGTTATTTTGGTTTTGGATCATTTTTCAATTAGATTGAATGTACATAAAAAATTAAAGGGTATAGAAATTTTGGTATTATTTTGAATTAGGTTCGATGTAAACCTAGAACTTAAAGCGTATAAGCAATTTATATGTTTTTTTATATCTTCTCGTACTCCCTATTGAGTATTTGATGGTAAATTATCTCTTCACTGAAATCTTATAAATTCGTTTAATGAAAACCCAATCATTGGATCGAGATGAGTTTTGTACAAATACTTTACAACTTGTCAATCTTAAATACGAAAGGTGAAAATCAGATTTGGAGTCCTAGAGAGTTGAGTATTTGCAAGATTCCCTTGACTTTCTGTTTCTCGCCCAATTCATGCGCAGTCTTATCCCATAAGTCATTGCCAAATATCTAGCCGTTGGATTGGGCTAAATTTTGGTGAGCGCATTCCTGACTTATAGTGGAGGGTTCTAAATTTTTGTAAGAGTAGCCCATCAGTGTCATGTTACTTGAAATGATCTCAATTGCACTATGTTTTGCAAACGTTTAGGGATCGCTCGTAAGAGAACGGGGCTGATCATAGTGCGGTGAGGTGACTCAAGTCAAAACTCATGAGGAAGACTAATAGGAAGCGATTTTTATATTTGAATCAGGAATGAGAAGATATAGAAAAAGTTACGCTAAACACGCGATCAATTTTTAGGTTTTGAGTTTTTAGCAACTAAGGCAATAATTATAATGATGATATATCAAATCGAAAACCTTGAGAAAATTAATAAAATAGGAGTTTAGGGTTCTAAACCCGTATCACTGACCAATTGGAGATTTATCGAACACTTATAAAACCAGAGATGTCAATCCCAACTCTCAATTAAATATCTAATAATTACCAATTGATGGTTCTAAACTCATTTAGACCCTAAACCTATAAATTCTAATCTAAGCTCACCAATAAATGCAATAACATAATTAAGAGCAAGCATGAACATAATTAAACCAATTAGGAAATTCATAATCAAAACTACTAAAATTATAAACTCATAATTAATACACAACTAAACTAACACAAATATTTTAGGGAAAAAACATTTAAACTACTATTAAGCTACACATCTACTAACCCAAAAAAGCTATTCTAAGCTACAAGCCAAATAATGATAAACCCATCTACTTATCACTACCAACTACCTAAAGTATGCCAAAAGAGGTAAAAAAAAACATGAAAACAATAAAGAAGGCAACAATGGTGGAAATTGAAAGGCTCAAGAACAATACAAGAAAAGCTTAATATTCAAACTACAATCCAAATATAATAAAGCAAATTACTTCAAACATTCAACAAGAACTAGAAATTACCCTAAGTATAGATCTTCAAATCTTGAAATCAAAGAGAGAGAAAGCTTCACCAATTACAATAAGTTAATCCACACTACAAACTAAACTAATCTATGAACTAAGTTATAATTCTACTAGTTAATCTAACCAGTGTTCTGAAGATGGTTTATGATTGAAGGAACAAAAGGATGAAAAGATAAGTTTAGGCTCTCAAACCCTAAGGGGTCAAAGGCCACCTCAAGATGCAGCTGGGTTTTAAGTTTAACAGGGGAAAGTAGGTCCAAAATGGTAATTTTTCACAAAAGGGGCAAAAAGTGGCCTTCCATCGATCGACCATCGATTTACGGTTGATTAGCGGTACCCATGTCGTGGATGATGTGTCGATCAATGCAAGCTGTCGATGCAAGGAAAATGGTCGTGTCGATATCGCATCGATCGACAGTGGCATGAGAATCTTGGCTAATCAGTGGACTCTGTGCAGTTGACACGGATGGAAGTGGCGTGTCTATTGGTCGTCAATTGCGCATCGAGCAATGGTTTGTGCTTCATGGGTTCGGGTCATCTTTTCGTCAAATCAAGATGATTGTGGTCCTCACGAACACGCTTGGGCTCGCTCGACTATTCTAAAACCAAAAGAAAGAAAAATAACATAAAAATCTACACAAATACGAGGAAAATATGAAGAATACTAAAAAGACGACAGAAGTTATGAAAAACACAAACAATAAATTATGGGGTAAAACATGACTAAGTCTTAACTAAAGCAAACAAAACAAGATACGAAAATATATGAAAATCACACACATATATGTATAAATTATTATCGGTGACTAAAATACGGACTAGCACAAACCATTGGTTAGGCTGTCGGTAACCCGTGTACTTACGGGTTTTCCGACGGTTATGGCCGTCGACATTTACCAATTTTTTTTATAGTGGTGTGCGGATGCGCATATATTTTTGTAATGTGTAATTGGTATATTAATATTTCGTCAAGTATCTCAATAAGGTAATTTATCAAATAATAGTTTAGCATCAACTATCATTTACTATCTACCAACCACCTATAATTGTAAGCTATCAACTATCAGATATCATGTATGTTTGACAGACAACTAAAAAGTTAGCTGATAGCTGAAAAGCTAGTTGACAGTTGGTAGTTGATGATTAATAGATGAAAAGGTAGCAGATGTAAATAAAATCATTTGATAAAATTTATTGATAAGGTAACTCAAAAATACAAAATTACACAAAAATAAATATTTGTGTTTGTTTTTCTAAAAATAATATCAGCGATGCAAATCTAATTATTGTTGCTTCTGTCACCAAAACTTTCATACGATAGTTTACAACAATTGGATAATACTAAAATAAGTCCAAATAGTTATGTAAGCAATTTATGATAAATAACAATTTGATAAAAAGAATAATAATAACTAATGACATAACAATTCGATTTTCCAAAAAAATAAAAAGGTTAAAAAAGAATAAACATAAAATAACTCAATGAACTTATTTGAAATGGTTATAATAGTAGCATCTAAGATAAGCTCTATTTTTTATGAAAAGTCTCTCCAACTTGACATGGACTATTTGAGTGCAAGTTGCTTATAAGTTCTCTAAAAAATTTACTCCATAAGCCAATTTATTGTGATTACCAAATATACACATCAACCACCATGTAATGCTTTCATTTCTCATTTCTTCTCATACGATCTTTCTCTCACCTTTACATTCGAAGGACTTCACGACTGAATACTGATTTATCGCACCCAGCTTCTTAGCGATTGGGCTTTCAAGTCCACTTAGTAGTGGATCAAAGATTCTGCAGTTGAAACATGTTATATCAACCAGGGATTGTGTACTACCAAATAATTCCTTATTGTTGCAATTCCATGCTAGCAAGTTTCATGTCGACTTGCGGAACAATCACATCAATATACACGAAAATCCAAATTTGAACTGGAACTTGATAACAAACCTGGCCCAACAAGTGAGGTTAGCGATGCGAGATGTCTTGCCTTCTGGGTTGGCTAAGAATTACTTCCTTATTAAAATACCAATTACTTCTAGCTAATTATCATATATATTATCCAATTTATATTAAACGTCATTTTAGAGGTGCGATTTTTTTACAAAATAATTGTCGTTTTAAAATTTTAACAATTTTGTCCAACTTTATCCCTACTTATTTTAAAAATTGAAATAAACTTATAGTAGTCAGATAATTATGAGGAATGGGGTGAGAGATTAATTAAAATGTCATTAACTGGTTATGAGTGTATTGTTCAAATATTTGTGTTTTTTAATTTGAAATAAATTCTAAAATAAAAATTAAAAATAGCATTAATTGGTTCAACAAATTAGGCCATAAATTTCTGAAATCTTCAAGTGAGATTAGAATGTGTGCCTGTGTACAATGTACAGACAATAACAAAGTAATTGTAACTAGCTACAGATAGTGCACAGCGTGTTATTGTTCAAACAATAGAGACAGGACAATAAAACTTAAATAACTTGCAAGTATAAACTTTTACGAGAAAATAATATCTATTTCCTCTTGAACCTTTTTCATTGAAATATAGTGTTTACTCTTACAATATACAAGATGAATCAAGGACTCTCTTTTAAGTAAAATAACATTGTTATCATCAATCTCAACTATTTGTTCGGCGATCTTCCATCGTCTTGACGTGCACCTTGGATTACCTCCAATTGCTCACCGATGACCTCCTGTCACCGCTATGTCTAGCACGTTGAACTCCCTTAAAGTGTTAATCACGACGTCTCATCGGCTATAGAAAAGTTGTGTTAGTTGTTGTTCAAATAGTGTCTCTCTCTGCCTGGGTCAACTCGTTGTAAATTGCTTGTCGGAGAGACTCGGATAAATATAATACAAACAGACACAAATTCTCCTTTATTCTTCTCTCTAAAAGGTATATCTCAACAATACAAGAATGAATATTATTTTATGGTCTTGAGAGCTTATGTCTTTTTTAGGGAAAGAATCTCCAAAAACATTTCCTTAATATGGATGTTCGAAGATTCCAAATCTTTCCTTAATTTAACTTGGTTTTCTTTCCAAACTAACTTGATTGATTGTTTCCTTTAATAAGCAGATCTTCTTTCCAAAATCCATCCTTTTAAAGAAAATCTATTCAGTATTATATTTCTATTAATTCAATTAATATTGATCATCCTCAAATACAATCAAATCAAACAAACATAATCCAATAAACTTGGAATATTTCTTTTTAACACTTTTTCAAACTTTATCTATACTTATATGTTAAAATTTGAGATAAATTTATGGTACAAAGTAATTAGAAAGAATAGTGAGAGATTAATTAAAATATTATTAATGTTGAACGAAAAACACAGTTAGTGTGCCTTCAGCAACAAGTAACTGATGAAGGATAATTTAGGTATTTATTATCTTTATGTATTATGGAAACATGTATTTGATACCCCTAATCTCTGTCGTCTCCTTTAGTTATTCTTCTTATGACTTTTCTTTTACACGTTATCAGCACGAAACTCCAATAATTCTATAATTTTCGTAGGTCAAAAATTTATATGCGTTGTAAGTTTGAAAATTTAATTTTTTGCGATCACTCTCCAATTTTTATAGAGCCTTCAATACCTGTGAACAATATTTTGAATTGTGGAGATTGGATTCTGAGATACGAGAATATATATATATAAATTTTTGAACAAAGCAGATTTTGTTTTCAGAATTTCCTATGCAGCGTTTTTCAAATAAGATTTCGCAAGACTGGATCGTTGGGTCAAGGTAAAAATTGGATATATTATTCCATATATATGAAAGTTTATTTTGAATGGTGCAGATCTTAATTTGAAGCCCGTAATCTGATAACGAATTTTGAATGGAGCTAATCCTATTTCCCAAAACTGTCAGCCCAGTATTTGTTAAAATTAAATTACGTATAATCTAATCGTTGGATGAAGCTGAATTTTGAACATAATGTTTAAAATACATAGTGGTTAAATATGTATGGTGGAGATCGGGTTTAGAGGTCTATGTCATCAAGAACATATCGCGGGCAAACTATTGCAATTTTTTTTTTCGAGGAATGACCTAAGAGAGAATCGTGTCTTTCCTCCAAGGTAATTCGAATTACCCCATTATTTATTAAATGTAAATAATAAATATTTATTTATATGGATATATGGCATGGTATGTGTTATTGTGCATTCTTATACAAAGCATGTATATATATATATATATATATATATATATATATATATGTTACCTGTGATTATATGCATATGATGTCATGTACAATATTGACAAACATGAAATTTTGCAATACTTTAATGATATTCATAGAGTACATAATATATTATTAATTATTCTCTCAGATGATTTCTTACTTAGAAATCGTAAACAAAGTTATTTACATGATTAGATGAGAGATTGATCATGATTTTGCCAATATGTTTAGTTAATCATGAATTTCGATGAATTGATAGATTCGTGTATGTTGGTAATTCTCGATGAATTGATAGATTCATGTATGTTGATAATTCTCTTCAAGTTGATTTTATAAGCTACTTTCAATGTATGCATTATTGATTGTACATTTGCATATTTTCATAATAATGAAAGTTCATGAACGATAAAGAATTGTATAAATAAGTCTTGTGATAAGTATATTCACATAATATCAAAGTAGGATTATGACATATATTCTTCAATTCATTATCTAATAAATTGATTGAACTAACTGAATCAAGATAAAATTTAATATACTCAATAGAAATTGAGTACTACCATCATTGGTTTGATGTGGAAACTAGAAGAACTACAATTCCACTATAATATCATCCACCAACCCCTAATTGATAAAGAATTATCAAACTAAGGCAAAGTCAATTCTCTAATGAGTTTAAGAATTCATATTGACCCCAATCTTATGTTGGAAGTATATTTAGTTACAAACTTTGGGATGTGCTCTAAATGAGTATTTTGGGAATTTTATGAAACACTACTTCCAAGCCTAAGAATTTAGTGAAAATAAATTTGTTTGCTTTCTAAAAAGGGTTAATGACTTTGATATGTTGGGACTAAAAATATGTCTTACCATATGTGAAAAAGAAAGTCATTTTAAATGACAATAAGTAATTGAGAGATACGATCTCACTCTATATTTTTTTCACTTGGGCAAACATACTGATGCACTTGTATAATATTAATTATGATGGTAAGTCATTGAGAGACATGACATTATTCTTCGTAATACCAGTGTTAGACCTTTGGATAAGGAAATTTCTTGAGGCTAACCAGGATCGATATGAATAGTGAGAATAACCTCAAAGCAAAGGGGAAGAGACATGTTGATCCATACCTATGTGGGAAGAATGAACCATAAGGTGAGATATGTAAGAGTTCGTGATATTTATTGGTCATGGTAGAAGTCATGGAGGTTCCCCCAATAACCTTGCTTAGTCAATGGATATCCTCTATTTTGATTGGTGAGTTTTGTTTGTTTCTTACTTTAAGTATAATCATTCATTCAGATTAGACTATTGTATTTGGTCTTAAAGTTTATTTTGAGTTAAATTTATGTGATGTGGCCTGATTTAATTATTTTTGGCTTATTGAGTTTATTTACCACACATTTACATACAAGGTTCAGGAGTAAATTATTAAGATATAATGTAATATATCTAGCCAGAAATGTAAAATATTAGAATAAAAAGTATTTCGTGCAAATATCTCTGAAGAATGTAAATTGTCGAGGAATAGACAATTATTCACTGAATTGATATTTATATGTGACAAAGTCTTGATGCTTAGTGGCACATTGATTAAAGTCATATAAGCTCAGTATGGACCAAGAGCGAAATGAACCTTGTTAAATTTGATGATATTCATGTTGATGATTATCATTAAGAAGTACATTATGAAAATGGAACTATACCTTTAATTTATGTGGAAGAAAGTACATTTTAGAGTCAATCTAGTATTTTTAATTTATTACTTTTAGATTATTGAATCATAAGATATGACCAACAAATAACTTTTGGAACTAACTCATTCAAGTTTTGACACGACTGGCATGGATTCTTTGGTCGTCGTGATATGTTGGTCCATATTATAAAAAATTAACATGGACATCTTTTTTCGTCCTTCAAGTTGGCCTACTTTAACATTTCGTTCTTTTTTTTGGCCTGTTTTCAATTTCGTCCGTTTTATTTTAAAAATTCTGCAATTTAGTCCGATTGTAATCGGACGAACTCAATTTCATCGGAATTTGCTGATTAGGCGCTGACTTGTGCTGATTAGGAGCTGACTTGGGAAAAATTCGGCCACGTGGAAATTCTTCATCTTCCCCACAATTTCAAACTGATTCAATGCTAGAAATAGAAAATATAAATGGATAAATGATTAAGTTAAATTAAATAAAAAATAAAAATAAAAATATGTTAAATAAACTATGAACTACACATACTAAGTAAAGAGTCTTAACCACATTAGTATACTGGAATGCAGCAAAATACATCAAATAAGATAAAACCTGGCATGAAGTATGGAGTCATTCTATTAATAAACAAATAAAGATAAGCTAAAATCTGAAATGAAAGCAATGAACGATAGGAATTACCACGGAGGGTTCGAAGAGGGGGAGATCGAGAGGGTGTTCTCGGCGATGGAGGCGAACTACCCGGTGTGGGTGAACGGGTTCGCGCCGCTGGCGGTTGGGGCGGACGTGCCGGAGGAGGTGAGGGAGTTCAGCAGGACGCTATTCGTGTCGAAGATGGTGTTCAACAGCGATATGAGGGGGGTGCTGGGGCTAGTCAAGGTGTCGTGCTCGATCATCCGGCACACCTCCGGTCAATTCGGCGCTCACAAACCACCTCCACATGATGTTGAAGGTTGCCCAGTCATCAATTTCAAGAATTACACTCCAATTTTGTCCAATTCGACCTGCGACTTTCACGATCCCCTTTTTGGGAAAAAGGGCGAAACCAATAGCTTGGTCCCAATCCGTCGGAACCAACAACTTGGAAACCCATACTCGGCCTTGTAAATCTTCCTATACATAACCAATAGATTCACATCTTGGAAGGGTAAACCCGCCAGCAAAACGTACAAAACGACGCCGCACGACCAGATATCCGCCTTCGCACCGTCGTAGCCTTTCTTCGACATCAGGACCTCCGGCGGGATGTACGCCGGCGTCCCGCACTGCGTGTGGAGAAGCTCGCCGCCCCCGCCGCTCGGGTGGTGGTGGTGGTACGAACAGGCCGAAATCGGAGATCTTGAGATCCGCGTTGTCGCCGTCATCGAGGAGGAGGAGATTCTCCGGCTTGATGTCGCGGTGGTAGATGCCGCGGCTATGGCAGAATTCGACGGCGCTGATGAGCTACTGGAAGTATCTTCGGGCGGCGTCCTCCTTGAGGCGGCCGCGCTCCACCCAGGCGAAGATTTCTGTTTTTTGGAAAAGAAAGAAGAAAGGAACGGAGTGGGTGGGTTTTTTCTTTTCATGCCAACTAGTCAAATAAAAAATAATCTAATTTTTTTTTATTTCCACGTGGCCAAGAAACCCCAAAATTGAAGCCAAATCAGCAAATAACCGGCGCCAACTCATCAAATTCGGGTGTGATCCAATTTTCCGGCGATAATCGGACTAAATTGCAGAATTTTTAAAATAAAACGGACGAAATTAAAAACAGGCCAAAAAAAAGGACAAATTTCAAAGTAGGCCAACATGAAGGACGAAAAAGTTCATTTTCCCACAGAAAATTGATACACAGTATAGTGTCGAGCTAATGCTGTTCAATTACAACTATAGCATTCTAAAATATTAGGAGCACTTCTTACATTCATATCTCAAAGATGCATCACTCATTTTTTCAAGACTTATTCATTAGCAAAATTGTATGATTGAGACCTACATATGCTAAAGATACAAAGTACAATATTTCATTCTTATAATTGATAATTGGTAATACATGTGGACATAACCATTCGAAATGTGGATCATTCAAGTATCCTATAGTTTGGTCAATGCTTCAGCACGTATTGTCCATAAAAATATTGCATTTGCAAAACTTCTAGCACATTTAGTATGATTGAGGACTCACAACCATTATAAAGCACTCATACTCATAATGTTAGATTGTTTACATCAAAATTATTTGATTTCTATTGTATTTCAGTCAAGATCGATGTAATGCATCTTGTACCCTAATGTGCATATACAACAAGGTCCCAAAGAAGACACTGTCAAAAAGAATATAGATGGTAACTAAGATAATATTTATGCGCACTCATATATTTGTCTCTGCACAGGTTATGCAATATTATACGCAACTCTTACTTATTCATTTATGAACCTCTTCTAACAAAGTATTTTGTGTAGCAGTTGGTAACTGAATATAATCCTGATAATTCATATCTACGCATATTTGCTTACGCAGTATATGTGCCTATTGCACCCCCACAACGCATTCTTCTGGGTTTCTAAAGACGATTAAGTATTTATGTTGGATATGATTCTCCAACAGTTATCCGCTATTTCAAACCTTTTACAGACAATCTCTTTATCGCTAAATTAGCGAATTTGTCACTCTTATGAGACAGTCTTCCCGTCGTTAATGGGAGAAAAGAAAAAGTATTTTCTAATGGAATGACAAGAATAGTTTCACACTATATCTCATTATGATCCCCTTATTTCACGATGTAACGTGAAAGTAAAGTAATGTCAACAATTGATCTTCAAAGTATAGATAACTCAATTTCCAAAGTGACTAGATCATATATATACCAGCTGCAAATGTGTCTGCAAGGTTAAAAGTCCCCATAAAGGACACAATGTCACCGATTAAGACATCGAAACCATACTTAGTGGAGGTGTGGTTGAGGTCGTGACTCCCAAAAGGAACAGGGGGAGATCACTTGGTTCGATCAATACTCGCCTAAGGAATATGGAAATATTTTCCACACACATTGATGACATATACATTGTTGCTCATGAATCATAGAGCACGATGATATCGAACCATGCTCTATTGAAATGACAATAAATAGCAAATTGGCCTAAAGAATCAATCTAAGTAGAACTAAATTCACTTACAACAAGAAAGGTATTTAGTCTGGTAGTACTAACCTCAAAAAGTGTAAAGCCTGTAGGACATTGATAAGGCAATATATACACCAGACCTGGTTTGGGGTAGCTCTGACTAAGAGTAGTTATATAAGTTGAGAGATGGCTAGAACAGCTCTGTCTCAGAAGAAGATCTAATTAACCCTCCTGAGAAAACAGAATATCAGGTAGAGGTGGTTATCGCTCGGGATTCTTCCTAGCTTAGCCATCTTGAAGAGATCACTAACAACCCAGAGATTATGCCGGGCTGAGGAAAGTGCTCTGCTAGGAAAGTTATGGGGCTGAAGTTAAGCCTGATAGATGCTGAAGTGACACAGAATAAGGAAAACCTGAAATAAAGAAGACCTGATTAGAGTCAAGTCTAATATTAATACTGAGGTGGTGTGGAGGAAAGAAATAAGGAAGATCTGGAATGGGGAAGACCTATTTTCTAGACTCCCGGTAAAGAGACAAGTGGGACCACTTGTCAGAATTTATTACGTAACGGCCCGAGATTCGCGGCATGTGCTCCTGAGATCCTGGCTGGGGTCCCCATCAGAAGAAACTATAAATATCTCAGCCCAAGGGCTGAGATAGGTATGTCATTCTCTTGAACATTCCTTCTTATTTTCTGGAAAACACCTCAAACGCTTACTGACTTAAGCATCGGAGAGGTTTCCACCGGAAAACCATTAGTGGTCCTTTCTAATCTATTTTTGTGACGTAGGTTCAGGAAGCTCTTGGGTTTTCAAGTGTTATTCAGGTAGTTCACTTTTTGGGCTGGAACAAATTGGCGCCGTCTATGAGAAATCTCGATCAAGCTAAGGCGTGAGTATTTTCCATGGCTTCTGACGGTTTGTGAAGAAATTTGGTGGGGGAGCTCGGCGGAACTCCCAGCTCCGCCGCATCGTGGGGTATGCCACGATCGGCAGAGACGTCGATAGTGAGGCCCGAGGGGGTAGAGCCGTTGGCTGCGGCTGGATCGGGCACTGCGCCGCCCCCTTCCAATGGGCCAATCCCTGTCGCTGGGGGATTGTTCAATGACACCCTTCTCCGACAGTTATCCGAGCTCATCGGCAAAGCTGTGGAAACAGCCGTGGAGAAGAAGTTTGCAGAGATGGCAACGCCGCCCTCCGGCGCAAGGCCAGAACGAACAGTCCCGGTGGTGGGGACAGAACCACCGCGTAATCATCATACGGATCACACCCCTCACCGGCATGGGGATGACCACTTTTCCACCTCTGACAGCGAAGCATCTGGCCAGACTAACCTAGATCTGGCTGAGCAGATGCAGAGCTTGCAGAAGGAGGTAAGGGAGTTCAAAAGGAAAATGGCGAGTACTGGAACGGTGCCGATCCGGCGAGGCACACCATTCACAGAGGAGGTCATGCGAGATGACGTGCCGGATTTGTACCATTCTCTGGGTTTTGAATATAATGGGACCACGGATCCGTGGGACCATCTGAGTAGATTTGAAATCGCGGCAGCCGTGCATAAGTTTTCAGACGCTGTTATGTGCCGGGTTTTCCCAATGACTTTTACCAAGTCAGCACAGCTCTGGTTCAGCCAGTTGCCGCCTCGTTCTATCAGTAATTTTGATGAGTTCAGCTCTGCCTTCCTGCACCAGTTCACAAGCTGCAGGAAGTACCAAAAGATGCCGCTAGAGCTATTTAGCCTTAAACAGAAGGAAGGTGAGAGTCCGCGAGCTTATATTAATCATTTCACCAATGCAAAGCTGGAGGTTCCCTCAGCGTCGGAAGAATTGTTGGTGAATGCTTTGGCGCAAGGTCTCCGGAGGGGTGAATTTTTCCAATCGCTGGTTGTCAAACCAGCCCTGAAGTTCGGGGAGCTCTTGGAAAGAACTGAGAAATATATTCACCTGGAAGAGGCTGGTTGTCAAACCAGCCCTGAAGTTCGGGGAGCTCTTGGAAAGAGCTAAGAAATATATTCACCTGGAAGAGGATTTGAAGATCAAGGATGAGGGAGAAAAGAAGAGAGAAAGATACAATCGTGAAGAAGGGGAGCTGTGAAAAAGCCAAGGCCAGAACTGTCTGGAGGGAGACCTCGCTTTGACAGGCTTACCCCTCTGGCAACTCCGCAGGGTGAGATTCTGCAGGCAATCGAGAAGCACCCAGACCTGAAATGGCCCAAGACCTACTCGCAGAGGCCTAGGAAGGAAAGGTCTGACCGCTTCCACCGCTTTCATAATGAGTATGGACATGACACCAATCAGTGCACCCATCTGAAAGATGATTTGGAGAGGTTGGTCCAAGCAGGGCACCTGAAGGAATACGTCCGTATGAGGAGAGAAGAGGCCATATCTGGAAATAGGGGTTATGACCGGCCTCAGCAGGGCAAGAGAGACCAGGACAGAGGTCGCTCTGATGGGAGGCTAGCTGATCAAACCAAGGTCATTCATAGAGAAATCCAGATGATTGTGGGAGGAGAATTGGAGGAGCTTTCTAAGCGAACGCATCATAGTTATGTCAGAGCTACGAAAGATTTAGTCCGGAGATCGCGTGAAGTAGGGCAGATGGCATCTACCCCAAATATATGTTTCGGGTCAGAGGATGGGGACGGCATTCTAGCCCCACACATGGATGCTTTGGTTATAATGGCAACCATCGCTAATTCTAATGTACGACGAATTTTCGTGGATACAGGAAGTTCTGCCGACATTTTGTTTTACAATTGCTTTCGACAACTGAAATTGGATGTAGAGTTGGAAGAGGTGAAAACTTCCTTGGTGGGGTTTGCGGGGGGAGCCTGAAACCCTTGGGCGCGGTGAGGATCCTTGTGACGTTGGGAGAAGAACCGTACAGGGTAACCAGAACGGTGCATTTCTTGGTGGTGGATGCCCCATCTTCTTATAATGTGATGCTTGGTCGACCGTCCTTAAGCCAGTTCCAGGCCGTCATATCATTTTTCCACATGAAGATGAAGTTCCCGGTGGAGGATGGAACGGGAGAGGTCAGAGGTGACCAATATGCCTCACGATAGACATACGTTAAGTGCATCAAGAGGAATTCTGAGGAGGAAAGACAGAGCAAAAGGGCTAGGGTGGAGTAACCAAGAACAGATCTGGCTAGTATAGAGGAAGGGCTGATGATGGTCGAAATAGTCCCAGGGTATGAGAGCCGGGTCCTTCGCGTAGGAACGACTCTCAGTTCGGAAGTTTTGACAGACCTAGTCGCGCTGTTGAGAGACAGTTTTGATGTGTTTTCCTGGTCTCCTCAAGACCTGGTAGGGATCGACCCAAAGGTGGCAGAGCATCACCTCAACATCAGCTCAGACGTGAAACCAGTTAAGCATAAGAAACGTAATTTTGGGCCTGAGAAGGAAGCCGTCATTGAAGCCAAAGTGGAAAAGTTGTTAAGGGCCAAGCATATCCAGGAGATACAATTTCCCGAGTGGCTCTCCAACGCTGTGCTGGTTCCCAAGACCCAGGATGACTGGCGTATGCGTATCGACTTCCGGGACCTCAATCGTGCTTGCCCGAAAGACCACTACCCCTTGCCGAGAATTGACCAGCTCGTCGATTCCACCTCTGAATGTGAGCTCCTGAGCATGATGGATGCCTCACAAGGCTATCACCAGATCATATTGGCTGAGTAGGATTGGAAGCGAGTTAGCTTTATAATCCCAAAGGGAACATATTGCTATGTGGTGATGCCGTTTGGGCTCAAGAACGCGGGAGCTACATACAAGAGGCTAGTGGATAAAATGTTTAAGGATCAATTAGGGCGGAACATGGAGGTATATGTGGATGACATGTTAGTGAAGAGCATTAAAGCAACCTCGCATGTGGAAGACCTTAAAGAAATGTTTGCTACCTTGAGAAGGTATAGAATGAAGCTCAACCCCAAGAAGTGCATGTTTGGGGTGAGAGCTGGAAAATTTCTGGGGTATATGGTGACAGAGAAGGGTATCGAGGAAAATCCTGAGAAGGTCAGAGCGATCACGGAAATGCAAGCGCCCAGAAACGTGAAAGAAATGCAATGCTTGGCAGGACGGATCAATGCCCTAAGTCGGTTCGTATCTAGATCCGTAGAGAAGAGCTTGCCAATCTTCTAGGCCTTGCGGAAGAAAGGAAAATTACAATGGAGCGACGAGTGTGAAGAGGCATTTAGATTGTTGAAGGAGCACTTGGCTGGCATGACCTTGCTCACGAAACCCGTTCAAGGAGAGCCCCTAATCTTGTATTTATCCGTGGGACAGCAGGCGGTCAGCTCTGTCTTAATCAGGTAGGAAGGTAAAATACAGAGATCGGTCTACTTTTGGATCAAGGTCTTGCATGCGGCAGAGGTAAGATATGTGGAGGTAGAGAGGGCGATGCTAGCTCTGGTTGGAACTGCTCGCAAGCTGTGACCGTACTTTCTTTCTCATAGCATAATTGTGCGAACTAACCTTCCGTTGAAAGCCATAATGGACAAACCAGAAGCATCTGGAAGGCTGGTCAAATGGATAATAGAGCTCAGCAAATTCGATGTTACATTCGAGGCCAGAACAGCAATCAAGGCTCAAGCCTTGGCTGATTTTATGCAAGAAATAACTGGCCCTCCTGGTGAGCTGAAGGAATGGACAATTTTCACGGATGGCTCTGTCTGTAACCAGGGCTGTGGGGCTGGAATCGTCTTGATAGACCCAGCAGGTGTGTCCACTGAGTTTGATGTACGCTTGAATCATGTATTTTCCAATAATGCCACTGAGTACGAGGCCCTCTTAAGAGGAATCCAAATGGCGAAAGACCTGGGCGCGGAGCAGATGTGTGCTAAGGTGGATTCCCAGTTGGTTTGAAAGCAAATAAGTGGTGAATTTGAAACCAGTGATGAGAACATGCATAAATATCAGGCTAAGTTCAGTGAACTGGTTAGGGATATGAAGGGCTGCACGGTACTTCAGATTCCCCGGGAGGAGAATGATAGAGCTGGTTATTTAGCGAGGATAGCTAGCTCGGCCACAGACTGTAAGTGTTTCAGCCCAAAAAGTGAACTACCTGAATAACACTCGAAAGCCCAAGAGCTTCCTAAACCTACACCACAAAAATAGATTAGAAAGGACCACCGGTGGTTTTCCGGTGGAAACCTCTCCGATGCTTAAGTCAGTAAGCGTTTGAGGTGTTTTCCAGAAAATAAGAAGGAATGTTTTCAGAGAACTACGTACCCCTTTCAGCCTTGGGGCTGAGATATTTATAGTTTTTCCTAGTGGGGACCCCAGCCGGGATCCCAGGAGCACACGCCGCGAATCTCGGGCCGTTATGCAACAAGTTCTGACAAGTAGTCCCACTTGCCTCTCCCTGGGGATTCTGAGAAACAGGTCTTCCTCCACTCCGCGTTATATTAGCTCTGAGATTTCAGCAAGATTCAAGGAGTCAGACCTGTAGTCATCCAGCTCTTCTTGCCTTTTATGTTCCTGCCTTTCAACAGATCAAGTCTTGCTATAGTGAGGATGAGCTCTATTTCTTAGAGGGCTTAACAAGGTCTGTAACCCAGACCAGGCTAAATGCTAATCCCCAACACTTCATCTCGGCATAATCCTCAAGCTTAGTGATCTCCTCAAGATAGCTACCTTCAGGAGGGGATACGGGTGATAATCACCTCTTCCTGATATTCCTGACGTCAGCAGGAGGGTTATTTAGATCTTTCTCTAAGACAGAGCTTCTCTAGCCCTCCCTTAATATGTCTAACTACTCTAAGTCAGAGCTACCCCAAACCGGGTCTGGCGTACATATATTGCCCTATCAACTCCTCCCCCCGAACATTTGGGGTAGATCTATAATATTCTAAGGCTCCTTTTGAAATAAATGAGGTCGTTTCGTTTTTATGACTTCTCGTACTGGGAAATCCCGAGATATCCGCCTGCCGAACAGCCCTAATTATTGGCATTAGTGGTGTCGGCCTATATCCCCCAAACGGTTGCCATACCCACACGTCCTTCCAAGTACTGTACTTGGTTAGTCAGCGGCACGTGTCCCATTCCAGGACGATTAGCATTCCAGCTCACTGCCTAGTGTACTGTTCCTCTGTCTGCATTAAATGCAAGGATCCCATCAAATCCCGCTTTTCCTTGATTTTCGTTTTCAAAAATTATCAACTTCCTTTTGTCCCTCCAAATTTCCTTTTCTACCTTACTTTTCAAATTGTATCTCTCTCAAACTCTTGAATCCTTCTCCTCATTTCTTTTCAAATCCTCTTTCAAATTCCCCTAAATCTCCCTTTTTGTCTTCCCAACTGTTCCGGCGACTTTCTGCAATTCTGCTCCATTCGATTTCCCGTGGGTATCTTCAACCAGGTACTCCTTTTACCCTTTCTCAGTCTTTCAATTATGTCGACTTCTTCTTCCGATTCCTCCGAGGAAACTTCCTCCGACTCCCCGGCGAATTCCACCTCCTATGTAAACATATCTTCGTCCGAGTCTTCACCGATGGTCCCAGTGGGGAGGACTTTAGTAGCTCAGGCCCCCTACTTCCTTGATAAAGTACCCTCCATAGTCAGTACTAGCACACTCAGGGATATCCGCGCCACCTTTCCTATCTCCGACCAGTTTTCTTTCACCAGCCCTGCGCCTGACGAGAGGGCCTCAGCGCCTCCCGCCGTTCACCTGACTTTTTACGTGGACCAATTTCACACAGGGCTGAGCCTGCCCGTCCACCCTTTTATATTATCCGTATCCAGGTTATACCATATCCCGGTTCAATAATTTTTACCTAACGCTTTTCGCGTCATGGCCGGATTCCACCTAGCGGCCCAATATGCTAGTATCATACCTACAGCCCAACTCTTCTTTTCTTTATTCCAAGCGAAGAGTTCTTCAGGCTTTTTCTATCTTTCTGGACGAACGGATGTTCATTTTTTAACTGGTCTTCCCTCATCCCACAAGATCTGGAAGAAGAAGTTCTTCTTTGTCCAGAGCTCAGAGGACTAGGGCTTTCCCATTGAGCCCATTAGCTACCTTCATCCCCAGGTCCGCGTATCTCGGAGCGACAGACCATCCTATCTGAGCGAGAAGATCGCTGTCTTGAACCAGACCCCTTTTGATCTATCAAAACTTCTCAAACCCAAAATTCTAATCTTCTTCAACTCCCAACGAGAAAATGGACCTCTGCCTTCCCACATTGGTATATGCCTAACACAGCTCAGGTTATTTTTCCAGAATTGCTTTCATTTTTTCTATTTATCCCATTCTCTTTTCTTTTCAGTAACCATGATGCAAGCACTCCTAGAGGCGAAGGCAAAGAAAGCAGCGGGGAAAAATCATAAAAGCCCCTTGGGTGAACCTGCCAGAGCTTCCCCTACTCCGGATGAAGTGACCCTTGTGGTGGCTCCTTCCAGCTGGCCGCGGGAGCGCAACCCTCCAGAACAAACCCCAGTGATTCCCCTCAGCATTGCTCCGCCAGAGGCGACGAGGAAGAGTGGGGGGCCAGGAGAGAGGGATCTGTCCAAGCCGGCGGTCCCTATTCAGGAGGCCCAACCTTTGTCAGATCCCGAGGAGGGACAGCTGTAGAAAAGGAAGAGGAAAAGGGGAGAGAGGCTCGAGAGCGCCCCTGAGGGGACCCCACAAGTTCCTCCTTATCCCAACTAGACCTTCTTTAACAGGTCAGTGATGAATTGTACCGGAGAGGTGGCCAGGCAATACATGATGGGGCTAGCTCCGACAGCTGATCATCGTGAGACAGAGAAACTATCTGATCCTGCTCTGTTGGATTCATATTGCCAGGCGGAGGCGCAGGTAAAACACCTAACACTGGTTTGTAATTCTGGCCTTTGTTGGGACTTTCACTCATACTCTTGTCTTTCATTTTTATAGGCGGTGGTGCTTAGGGCTACTCTCCTAGCCCGGGCTCGGGGCTCTTTACTCCAGGCGGACCTGAAGAGGGAGATTGAGGGTCTGAAAAAATAGAAGCAAGAGCTACTGGCTAAAAATCACGGTCTTGGTGCTGATCTGGAGCTGCTCAAGGCAGAAATGGTAGGAACCAAGGCAGCTCTTTCGGCCTCGCAGGAGTCCGATGCAAAAAAGCATGCTCAGAAAGTCATCCTGGAGCACGAGGCGAAAGAGCTCTAGGAGAAGGTTCAAGTTGCCAGAGCTGAGGGGGAAGCCGACGGAGAGGCTAGGGGTCTCACAGAGGGTGAAGCAAAGGGGAGACTTGGGTTTTTAAATTCGGACGAAGGTCTTCGTTTGATCCAACTAACCCGAGCGACCACGCGCCAGGCTTTTCTGGAGTCGATGGATTTGTACCGGCTTTTGGTGCCTGAGTCTGAGGCTTATTGTCTCCTTGGCGTGGATGCTCATGCCAAGTGGATATCATAGAATCCCTCTTTACCCTTCGACCGAGAGGCACCTATGAAGGGTGCAGCCGATCCTACTTCCTTTTCGCACGTTGCTGAAGGTGACCGGTTGCACATGCTGGATGATCTATCCTTTGCTGATCATATCCGTCAGACTTTTTGCTCTTCCATCTCGACCTCTTCTCCTCCCCCCGATCAATCGTTGGCGATGGTTGCCACTAATTCTCCAACCTTCGCCGACTTGGGGGATTTGCAAGACTCCACCCAATTTGAGAAGAGCTTTCCTGAGGGATTCCAAACTCCAGAGCAGTCATGAAGAGGTGTTGGAGTGGAGCTTGCGCCTTTCGGGAAGATCTATCCATCTTGTCTGTATCAACTTTAGTTTTATCAAAACAGACCTGTAGGTTGTAGCCTGTGTGGCTGGTCTGCTTGTTATTTGTTTTTTCTGAATGTTGAATTTGTACTCGAATATTTTCTATTTAATGACAATTAATGCTTTTGTTCTGTTGCAACTCTTGATCTTCTAGGGTTTCCCATTTTTCCGGAAACCCTAGTACTTTATATCCATTGGCACGTGCCATCCTCTTATAAATATGTGTATGCATGCTTCATTCTTTTTTTATCATATTTCTGTAAAATGTCTTCCTCTCCCTTGCTTGAAGAACTCGAAACAGTGAAAAGGAAGAACATCTCCCTGGTTGTGGAGAAATTCAAACTCTCCGATCAAATCACCATGCTCAAATAGAAAGTCGGTTACCTCTACCGTATTCTGGAGAGGAAAAGGCAAAAGAAACCGCACTACAAGCGCGAATGGGCTGAACTCCACCAGGTGAAATGGCAACTACAAGAAGAAAAGGCCGATTTAACCGAGTCTGTGGGCCATTTATCAGCCTGCGCTAATGAGGTTCATTCTCTTGCAGACAGAGCTAACAAGTACCGTCAACGTTACCATGAAACAGAACGCGAGCTGTGGCGCATTCGCCGTGTCCTTGCCTCAGAACGGAGGTCTTCACCCAGATAGATGTCTGGTCTTATCTCTTTTTCTTGTTTCCTGCAATTTTTGTAATCAAAGTTGTCAACCCTTCTGGGTGTGTGCAAACCTGCTTTTGTATTTTTCCACAGTTGGAATATATGAATTTAATGCTTTCATGTTTTCGTTTTCGCTTTTTGGTTCAAACGACTTATGTCTGTCCAGGCTTTTTAACCTTAGGCTCATACATTATTTTTTAGAACTCAAAGTACAAGGCCCGAACAGCCAGTACAGGTTTTAACCTGACCATACGGTCAGGCCAAACGAGGGTATGTAGCTTCGGTCCTGACCATCTTTATTCAATCCCGACAATTAGGTCGAATCAGGTCAAACTGTCTTGGGGACATCTGCCCCTAGCTAGTCCTGGCGTAAAACTGACAATCAGGTCAGGAAAAACGAGGACCTCCATCCTTAGACAATCGTGGCTTGCGCTGACAATCAGGTCAGGAAGATCTCAGGACATCCGTCCTTAGCCAATCCTGGCTTATACTG
>BMAC01000005.1:14074-32699 GCA_014905375.1 Phtheirospermum japonicum | reverse complement strand
ATGTTTCATGCATTTTTCTTCATTTCATGCTTTTAGCCTTAGCACCTTGAATTCATGATGAAACATATGAATTGGCTATGGAATCTAGATGAGTGACACATCTAGATCATAGATCGGCTCTTGGATCATCTTGATTTTGAGTTTTTCACATGCTTTATTTGTAATTTTATTTTTATGCTTTGTTTCATGCTTAATCCTAGATCTAGACTTCGTTGCTTGTTATTTTCTTTAAAGTTTTAAACTTTCCCGTCTATTTTCATTGCTTTATCCATTCATGCTTTCAATTTTAGTCAATTTGCTTTATTTGAGTTTTTATGCATAGTTGTACCTTGTGCTTGCATGCTTGTACTCGGTGAAACATTGCATTTTCTTGCTTATTTTCATTACTTGCTTGCATTTACTTATTGAGGCATACGACGAGGCATCCTACCAACTTGCTATTTCAATTTCTAGGATAGTTAGCTATTTTAATTATTTTATTTTCATTTTTCCTTTATTTTTCAAGCTTGAAACACATTGAATACTTCAATTGAATCGATTTCCGATAATACCGAGCCAAATGAACTTTCAAATCTTTTGAACCACGAAAAACTACACTTCAGCCAGCGAAAGAACTGTTGACAATGAGCTCCCCTTGCCCTTTCGCGAAATGGGGGATTGACCTGGTTGGTCCGTTTCCGATGGCCCCAGCCCAAAAAAGATTTTTAATTGTAGCCATAGACTATTTTAGCAAGTGGGTCGAGGCGGAAGCTCTGGCAAAGATAACGGAAGAGGTGAGGATGGGATTCATCTGGAAGAATATTGTCTGTCGTTTTGGCGTGCCAAGGTTGATGATATCAGACAATGGTACCCAATTTATGGGATCCAAAATCAAGGCTTGGTGTGCCAAGATGAAAATCCAACAACATTTCACGTCCGTGTACCATCCGCAAGCGAATGATCAGGTCGAGGTGACTATCGCATTCTTGTCCAAGGGCTTAAGTCACGATTGGGAAGATCTGGGGGAAATGGGTGGAAGAGCTGAGTGCGACACTCTGGGCGTATCGCACAAACCCTAAGGAGAGCACGGGCGAAACCCCCTTTAGCCTTGTATATGGCATGGATGCTGTGGTTCCTGCAGAAATCAGCTTGGAAACTCACCGAGTGCAGAATTATGATCAAACCCAGAATGAAGCACTGATCTAAGATGCTTTAGACTTAATTGAGGAGAAGAGAGACCAAGCAACGGTGAGGATGGAACATGTGCGAGGACGGATCAGAGCAGTCTACAACAAAACAGTTCGATAGAGACGCTTCCAAGTGGGAGACCTGATTCTTAAAAGAGAGGATCTGGGACGGGCCAAAGGAAAGTTTGACGCTGTGTGGCAAGGACCGCTACGGGTCGCCCAGGTCTTGGCTGGAGGAGCTTATAAATTAGAAGAACTGGATGGGACTGAGATCCCTCGTGCTTGGAATATTACTAACTTACGGAAATTCTATACGTAGTTGTAATTTTTAATGTTTGTTTGCCTTTCTTGAATAAATTTGCAGGTTTATCCTCATTCACCAGATTAAAATACGTGTGCATAATTAAAGCCAGGATTGGCTAAGGGCGAATGCCCTCGATTTTTTGCCTAACCTGATTGTCAGTTTAAGCCAGGATTGGCTAAGGACGGATGTCCTCGATTTTACCTGACCTGATTGTCAGTTTAAGCCAGGATTGGCTAAGGACGGATGTCCTCGATTTTACCTGACCTGATTGTCAGTTTAAGCCAGGATTGTCTAAGGACGGATGTCCTTGATTTTACCTGACCTGATTGTCAGTTTAAGCCAGGATTGTCTAAGGATGGATGTCCTCGATTTTACCTGACTGATTGTCAGTTTAAGCCAGGAATGGCTAAGGACGGATGTCCTCGATTTTACCTGACCTGATTATTAGTTTAAGCCAGGATTGGCTAAGGATGGATGTCCTTGGTTTTACCTGACCTGATTGTCAATTTTAGCCAGGTTTGGCTAAGGATGGACATCCTCTATTCTGCCTGACCAGGTGGTCAATTTAGGTCAGGGTTAGCTAAGGATAGATATCCTTGAACTTACTCGACCTGATCGGCAGTTAACGCCAGAATAGGCTAAGGGTGGATACCTTTGATTCCTTTTGCTTGAAATGTTTATTGAAAATTTTAAAAGTGTTTGAGCAGGTACCAAAGGATGACCTTCACTAGGACTTGACTTGTTTATGAACATAACAACCTTGGATGATCAGGTCCTAGGTCAGAACTAAAATATTTTTTTTAGAGGGGGGAGATAAACCCGTGGAAACACAATAATGCATTGATTGAGCAGGAAAAGATCGATTAAACAGGCGGAAGCCCAAAGAAAACTGAAGCATACCAAGACATTCTGGCAAATACGACAAACACATATGGATATGCAGATGAAGAATAGCCAAAAGTGCAGAAATTCAGAATATATTTTCATTTCAGCAAAAGCTCGAAAATTACAAGAACAGACTGCACACACCCAAGAAGGATGGCAGTTTTGATTACAAAAACTTCAGGATAAGAATTAAAATATGCAATTCATTTGGGGGAGGACCTCCGATCTGAGGCTAGAGCCCGACGGACTCGCCAGAGCTCACGCTCTGTTTCATGCAGACGGCGGCGGTACTTATCAGACCGCTCGGCAAGTGCTTGAGTTTTGCCGGCAGCGACAGATAGACGATTCACAGACTCGAGTAAATCAGCCCTCTCTTCCTTCAGTTGGAAATTTATCTGACGGAGCTCGGACCACTCTTTCTTGTAATGGCATTTTTTCTGCCTCTTCCTCTCCAGCAAGCGGTAGAGGCCGCCAATCTTCTCCTTGAGCAAAGTTAGATGATCAGAGAGTTTGAGTTTTTCAACCACCAGAGAAATATTCTTCCTTTTCACAAGGTCTAGTTCTTGGAGAAGAGGAGAGGATGCCATTGCAGATAGTTGAAGAAAAATGAAAGCATACATACATGTATTTAATGAAATCAGAGGCACGTGACAAGAATCAAAAAGTACAAGGGTTTCCGGAAATTTAGGAAACCCTAGAAGTTCAAGAGTCATTACAAAACAAAAAAGAAAAGCATCCATTATTAAAAGTTATCTGAGATTACATAAACTTAAGCAGAATTGCAGTCAGACCAGCCACACAGGCAACCTACAGGTCTGCTACAAAATAAAAAAACCCCTACAACCTAAGCATCTACCTCCATGTCTGCCCTCAGCTCTGCCGACAGCTGGTCCACTGTGCCTTCAGACAGACCTCCCGGAGACGCTCCCCCAGGCAACTCACCCAGACCTGCAAAGGTTGGGGAGGGAGAAGATGTAGGGGGACCACGGCAAGAATCAGGTCTGATTGAGGTTGACTAGGCTCGAAAGAATGGATAACAGAGTGAACGTGCTCAGCGAACTCTGCAGACCCAATTGTATGGAGGCAGTCCTTGGCAGGGTCATAAGAGAAGGAGGTCGGCTCAGGTGGGGTTTTCAGTGGTACGCTCCGATCAAAAGGAACGTTAGGATTAGCCAGAGCCCATTTAGCTTGCTCATCCAAGCCATAGTTGTAGTATACCACAGCCTCTGGAAAGAGCAGGGAGAAAAGTTCTTTGGATCCTAGGAAGGCCTTCATAGCTTCGTCCCATGCCGCCTGGATCAAGTTGAGCCCCTTCTCAGAATTTAAAAATTCTGTCTCCCATTCGCTCTTGGCCTTGGCTAAAGCCTCGTCTGCCAGACTTCTCACCTCCGCAATGGCCTCATCCCGAGCCTCGGACCAGGCTGTCTCCAGCATTTTCTCCTGGGATTTCTTCACCCCATCGACTTCCTCTTGCAGCTTCTTGACTTCTTTGATCTTCTTTTTGGCAAGGGCCCGGACCTGCAGCATCTTCTCATTAAGGGCTTTGTTCTCCTTAATGAGATCAGATTGGGCCATCGATCTGGTCGCCCTAATGGCCAAGAGAGCCCTCTTGGCTTCAGCCTGGATATGAAAAGGAAAGTTAGAGACTCGCAAAATGACTAATGAGGAGGAAGAGAGGTAACAGAAGGTTTACCCGAGCCTCATCCTGACACCAGGACTCCAGCAGCTCGCGATCGCTCATTTGCTCCAAAACACGCATGTTTTCAAGAGCACACTGGGTGCTTACGTGACGAACTGCTACGTCACCTGATCAGTTCAAGACAGGAGTCCTGCGAGGAGGGCCTAGGCTGCAAGTGACAGAGGGGGTCCCCGAGGCGGCTGGAATAGCTGGGGACGTGGAGATATTCACACCTCTGCCGTGAGTGGAACGAGGCCTTTTCAGCAGAGGAGTGTCCTCCTCGTCGGAATCAGATACGAGTCGCCTCACCGGGGGAGGACCTGGAGGTGGCATGGAGGAAGGAGGGCTCTGGGCTTGAGGTGCAGAAGACGCGCCCACTGCACGGGCAGCAGGTTCCGCATCAGCCTCCACGCTTTTCTTGTTGGCCGATTCGAACATCATGCGCATCATCCTTTCTGAAAATAAAGAACAAAGGAAGTAAGACTCACGGGCATTAAGATACGATGTAACAGATCAGGCTAGAGAAGGCTTTTTACCAATCTCTGGGGTTAAGGGACCTGTCTCGCAGGTTTCGTCGAAAAAATCCAAAACATGGGGGAGGAGGAGCTCATTAATATTAATAGGATTCTCGTTCAGAGTAGATATGATTCTCTAAATACGAGAAGGTATGCCCACCGCGGTCAGGGGTGGATAAGAAGACAGTTTCTCTATGGGGGTGGGGTCAAAACCCCAGTCTCCATCGCAGTGGACAAAGAAAAAAAAATTCCGCCAGGCTTTGTGAGAGGAGGGAAGTTTGTGTATAAAATGAACCCCAGGTCTGGCCGTGAGGTAAAATTAGTTAGGGGACAAGATCTTCGCTTGGAAGAGCTAGTAGAAAACAAGGGTTGTTGGATCCAGGCCAGCGTAGCGCATGGGCAGATTGTAGCATACCATTATTCTGAAGGAATTAGGGGTAAATTGAAAATGGGAATTTTGTACATTTGGGCTATCTCGAGCATCAAATGATTTACTGGTAAACGTAAACCCGCTTGGAATTGGTCAACATATAAAGTCAACCATCCCTCTGGCGCTTGACAGGCCAAAATGCACGCCGGAGGAGGATAGGGATCGAAGGGTTCCTTGATTTTATACTGGGAGCAGATTTCCTCTATCGAGTGTTGGCTAAGGATAGAAGTGATCTTGGGATGATCAGGTACTGGTGGAGGGTATACTAAACCCTCAGTAGATGAGGAGCCGGCAGCCGTCGCTGCCGGAGGATTTAACAATAACAGGGGGGAGGTTTTCGCTGCCTCCGGGATAGTAGGAGGCTAAGATGACGAAACCCTTACTGCGTCTATAGAGGTAGATGGCGGAGAGGCAGAAGCCTCGACCGCCTCTGGGACGGATGGCGAAGAAGAGGAGAGGACTATCGTCGTCAACGGGGGAACAGACGACGGAGATGCGGAGGCCCTTATATCTAGGGGAGATGACATTATAAGAAAATAAAAGGCAAAAGGCTGAGAAAGGTACCTGGTTTTCAAGGGTCGCCGGAAAAATAAGATGGAGAGAGAGTTCGCCAAACACTGGGGAAGATAGGAGAAACCTGAGATTTTTGAAAGGTGGAAAACGAAAAGTAAGGGAGAAGGATGAGTCCAGTGGGAATAATAAGATAAAAGATAAATCGATAAAGGCAGGATTTGATGGGATCCTCGCATTTAATGCCGGCAGGCGAACAGTGCCCTAGGAGGTGAGCTGGAGCGTCAACCGTCCTAGAATAGGGCTGACGTGGCGTGTACTCGAAGGACTGGTGTGGTTGTTACTTGGGGAGATGAATCGACATCACTAATGCCAATAATTAGGCCTGGGTGTCAGGCGGACTTCTAGAGATTCCCCACTACGAGAAATCATAAAGGACAGAATGACCTCATTTATTTCAAAAGAGCTTTGGAATGTTACAGATCTACCCCAACTATTCGGGGGGAGGAGTTGATAGGGCAATATATACGCCAGGCTTGGTTTGGGGTAGCTCTGACTCAGAGTAGTTAGATAAGTTGAGAGATGGCTAGAACAGCTCTGTCTCAGAAGAAGATCTAATTAACCCTCCTGAGAAAACAGAATATAAGGAAGAGGTGGTTATCGCTCGGGATTCTTCCTGGCTTAGCCATCTTGAAGAGATCACTAACAACCCGGAGATTATGCCGGGCTGAGGAAAGTGCTCTGCTAGGGAAGTTATGGGGCTGAAGTTAAGCCTTATAGATGCTGAAGTGATACAGAATAAGGAAGACCTGAAATAAAGAAGACCTGATTAGAGTCAAGTTTAATATTAATACTGAGGTGGTGTGGAGGAAAGAAATAAGGAAGATTTGAAATGGGGAAGACCTGTTTTCTAGACTCCCGGTAAAGAGACAAGTGGGACCACTTGTCAGAATTTGTTACCTAATGGCCCGAGATTCGCGGCATGTGCTCCTGAGATCCCGGCTGGGGTCCCCATCAGGAGAAACTATAAATATCTCAGCCCCAAGGCTGAGAGAGGTATGTCATTCTCTTGAACATTCCTTCTTATTTTCTGGAAAACACCTCAAACGCTTACTGACTTAAACATCGGAGAGGTTTCCACCGAAAAACCACCGGTGGTCCTTTCTAATCTGTTTTTGTGGCGTAGGTTCACGAAGCTCTTGGGTTTTCAAGTGTTATTCAGAAAGTTCACTTTTTGGGCTGGAACAGACATAAACAAAGTTTTGTCAAAAAGCGTAGCGAGAAAAATAAATTCATGAGATGTAAGTCTAGACTTTAAGCACAAAGTTACTCAAAACGCCCTGTAATTGACTATGGGCATATGTAATATCTCATAATGGATGTTATAATTCCATAAAAATTGAGAATGCAGCTTATACATGTGGTTACATCATATCTCTATGGGGACCATGATTTAAAGATATATATACAAAAGTGCTTGCTAGCCTTTCATTGCCAAGGCAAATGACTCTAAGCCACGGAGTGCATTTGCAATAACTGGCAGAAGGCTGGCGGTGAAGGTGCCTACTCAGTTGTTGCGGCGTAGGGCGGCTATGGAGAGCGACGTCAAAGAGCGTCGGCGGTGGCGGAGCTGCATAGTGAGGAGTGGCGGCTTTTTCTTTCTATCTGCACAATGAGCAGCGAGGTTGTCCCGCTGCAGTTTTAATAAACTAGACCGAGGGGAAATCCTCCCTCGGAAAATCCTTTGGTATTTTCGAAGGAAATAATTTCCCCTCGATTTTTCAAAGGGGAAAATATTCCCGTCGGTTCATTTCTATTTTTTTTATTTAATTTAAAAAAAGCGAGGGGAAGATATTCCCCTCGAAAAAACCGAGGGGAGTTTATTTTCCCTCGATTCTTTTTCGAGGGGAAAATCATCCCCTTGGTTTTTTGAAACAATCCAGGCGGATGTGGTATAACCGTCTAAGTGACTACCAGATTGGGAAAAGATAATTTATGCCCTTACGTATTTATAAAGAAAATAAGTTTCAAATTTGCGATCATAGTTGTATATGTCGATGATATGAACATAATAACCACTCTTAATGAAATAAGAGATATCGCTAGTTATTTAAAATTTTAATTTGAGATAATGAACCATGGGAAGACTCAGTTATGTTAAGACTTTAAACTAAAACACGAGTTTTTGGAATACTAAATTCTAAAATTTTCATATATCCAAAAGATGATCAGGCAGTTAAATATGGATAAGTGTAATATGTTAGCACTCCTATGACTGGTCAAAGTGAAGATATAAGGAAAGATTAATTTCGTCAGCGGCATGACGAAGAACTGGTGGGTGCTGGAATTTCCTTCCTATGTACAATATACGCATTATTGTACCATTACTAATACACTTGACCAAATATTACTTTCTCAAAATTGTTATCTTGATTTAACTCAAAAAAGCGCAATGTCACTGGAATGGAATCAAAATATACTTTTATACCTAAAAGAAACTATTGACGCGAGTTTATTTTTCCCATTCATAAATATAATTGGGACTGCAGATGGTCTTTGTTTCACCTAGAAAACTTGTCTACAGTAGAAATTGCACCTTCACCTGAGAATTTTCCGACCTGCTACACACAAAAACACGTTAGCAAGGACCACAGGGGGTTTTCTGATGGAAACCTCTTCGATGCTTAAGTCAGTAAGAGCTTTTGATCGGAATAAACTAAAATAGGGGAAGAATGCTTGAGATTGCTTACCTCTCAACTCTGAGGTTCCTGGGTATTATAGTTTCTCTTTGTGGGACCCTTCCGATATCCCGAAAACAGGATCCCGCAAATCTCAGGTCGCTATTCACTATAGTCTAGACTCTCCATCTTCCGCCTAGGAAAGGTCAAACCAGGAAGGTCCTGATTCTTCCCTTCACTCTAAGAGGGGTCAGAACAGGAGGATATTCAAGGTGCATCAGATCGGGTCGACCCAAATTCCACAGTCTTTAGTGGCACTAGCCTAGGTCAGGGCAGTATTTTAACCAGTACTATCCAACCAGGTCTGGAGCCCGCGTTGGAATTATCTCGGGTACATCAACCAGTCCCCCCCCCCCAAATGGTTGGAGTAGACCTGTATATTTCCAGAGCTTGTTTTGGAACCTTTAGGGTTCCACCTATTTCTCGGGTTTCTTATCTGCTCAGGTCTTGAAAAATCCACCTTTTTGATCCAATTGAATCATTGGACTTATCTGTGACTCTCCCTATTCCAGAAATGGTTACCATCCCGACACGTCTCCTCGAGTACTATACCATTGACAGGTCAGAGATGATTACAATTCCTAGCACGTCTCTTCGGTACTATTCCTCTGACAGGAATTAGATGCGGGAATCCCATCAAGATCCCGCTTTTCCCTCGATTTCCGTTTTTTGAAAATTCTTTTTCCCTTTTATCCCCGCGGCTTTCCCTTTCTTCCTCACTCTTCATGTTTCCAACTCACAGATGCTCCTGCTCTTTGCTTTTCTCTCCAAAACAATGACTCAGTACCCTCTTCAGTTCATCATTTTCCGATCATCCTCACCACCAGGTACTTTTCCGATCCTTCTTATTTTCCAATAATGTCAACGCCATCATCTTCTTTTGCCGATTCCCTTTTTGCAAATTCTTCTCCGACAGCGTTAGCTCCTTCATCGCCGTCGTCTTTTGAGTATCCCCCCTATATTCCCAGCTGGCCATACATCTGTTCCATCCTAAATGATAGAACGGTAGAAAATCTGAGATATAAATATCAGGTGCCGGAGGAGTTCAAATTGGTTAACCCCAGTGGCGGCTTAATGGCGTATCAGGCGCCGGCCGACCACCTGAATTTCTTCGTTGACCAATTCCAGGCGGGTTTCCACCTTCCGGTGAACCCGCTGATATTAGAGATAGACCGGTTGTACAAAATCCCGGTTCATCACTTTGTCCCCAACTCCTTTAGAATTATTATAAGTTACAACCTGGCCATGCGATATGCTGGTTTGGATCTCACAGCACAGACTTTCTCCCAGCTCTTCCAGGTCAAGAGCGCCTCTCCTGGATATTTTTACTTATGTGTCACAATTGGTGTTCGCTTTGTTGTCGGCATCCCTTCCTCCAACAAGGCCTGGAGGAAGAAGTTTTTCTTCGTGCACTGTTCAGGGGATTGGGGCTTCTCTCCTCAATCCATCGAGCAATTGCCTGCTCAACCGCATCTATCCGTGGGGGAAAGATCTCCTCGGATACAAAGAATAATCTCCACTTTAAACGATAACATTTCCATCTCTCCCATCTCCCTTCCTTTTATAGACTTTTTCCAAGACCGGGAGGAGAACAACCCTTTAACCCCCGAGATTGGTAAAGAAGCATTTTACTACCCTGACCCTTTTTGGTTTTCTATCCGACTTGTATTTCATGGTGGTTTCGAATGAATTGTTTCTTTCCATTCTCTTTTCTTTCAAGCAAACATGATGCACAGGATAATGGCTGCTCATCAAAAGAGGGTAGAAACAGGATCAGAACAGCAGGCCCCAGTGGTGGAGCATTCCCGAGCCGAGGCGAGCGGGTCGGGCACTTCCCGAGACCTTCCTGTCCCGGATGTGGAGGTGATCGTCCCCTCAGACTTGGGGGAGAGGATCGATCGGCCCACGAAGAGGACGCGTGCTGGCACGAAGAGGGTGTCTGCCTATGGGGTTAAGGTTGCCACCCCGAACGACACCTGGTTCACCAACGCCTCTGTCTTGGACTGCCCCAGTTCACTAGGAGTTCAATTCATCTAAGGACTTTGTCCGAGCGCGAACATGGATGCCTTAGAGAAGTGGTCTGACCCTGACCTCATTGAGTCCTTGTGCCAGGATGAGGTTAAGGTAAATTTCTTTCCCTCATCTTCTCTTCTCATTTTTCATTTTATTTCGCTAAGTCTCTTCTCCCCTTTTAGGCAGCGGCCAAGAGGTTTATCTTGGTGGCCAGGGCTAGGGGAGCCCTGATGAATGCAGACATGGCGAAAGAACACAAAAGGCTGCAGGAGAAGGAAAGGAGATTGTACAATCTGTGTAAGGAGAGGGGAGCTAAGCTGAAGAAAGTCGAGCAGGAGTTGGCCGAAGTGAAGAAGGCAGAGAAGAAAGTCTTGGAGGTAGCCAGGGCCGAGGCGCGAGACGAAGCTCTGGCCGAGGCTCGAGGCTTAGCACGCGACGAATGGAGGACGGAGTTTTTTAACTCTGAGGAAGGGCTAAAGCTGATTCAATTCACCAGGGATGTTACCCGCCAAGCTTTCCTAGGATCCGAGCAGCTCTACCATTTGCTTGCGCCAGAGGCTGGGGTGTATTACCACCTTGCTCTGGATGCTCAGGCCAAATGGGCCCAGGAAAAGCCCACGCTCCCCTTTGACCACACGGAGCCCCTGAAGCAGCCACCCGAGCCTACCTCCTTCTGATATTCACCAGAGCAGGACCGCCTGCATAGGCTCGAGGCCCATGAGTTTGTCGGGCACATTCTCACCTCCTTCAGTGCTTCATCAACTATTTTAGAGGCGTCTCCACCAGACCAAGGCCTGGTCCTTTCCTTAACCACATCTACTCCCACCCCAACCTTCGTTGGTCTGGGTGAGATGCCTGGAGGGGCATCTCCTGGGGCCTTGGCGGGGGATGCGGTTGACTAGCTTGTCGAGGAGTTAGATGCCGAGAGTTAGGCTTAGCTTGGCTTGTGTTGCACATTGTTTATACAGATCTGTTTGCTTTTGCCTGTGTGGTTGTTCTGTCTCTTTATTTAACTCCTATCTGTAATCGGATTTGTCGTTTAATGACTTTATTTTTAGGGTTTCTTGGTTTCAAGGAAACCCTAGTACTATTATTCTCATTGTCACGTGCCCTTCTATCTTTTATATACACGTATTTTTGTTTTATGCATTTCATTCTTGTCATGGCTTCTTCCTTTGCTTGAAGAACTTGATGTTGTGAAGATAAAAAATCTCTCTTTTTTGTTGAGAACTTCAAGCTTACTAATAAACTCTCTGTTCTTCGAGAGAAAATTTCCCAAGTGTGTCGGCTTCTGGAAAGGAAGAGGTAGAAAAATCGCTTCTATAAGCGTGAATGGGCTGAACTCCGACAACTCAACCACCAACTGGAGGAAGAAAAGGTCGACTTGGTCGAGTCGGTAGGTCGACTGACCGCCGTCGCTAGCGAGGCCCATGCTATTTCCGGGCGAGATGATAGGTATCGTCAGCATCTCCATGAGACTGAGTGCGAGTTATGGTGTATCCGCCGGATTCTGGCCTCTAAGAAGAGGGCTTCCTCTTCCCACGCTAATTTTATATCTGCTTTTTATGTGTTTCCAAAATTTCTATTATTTTTTCATGAGCATTTCGTTTTCTGTTTTCCTGCACTTTTAATTAAACTCGCCAAGTTCTGTTGGTAGAAAGTGACGTAAGTATCTTCATGTAATTCTAGCTTTTGTGTAATGAATGATCTTTCCTGAGCAAAACCCCTTGTTGATAGTTAGATCTGTCTTCGCCTGGTAAGCCTTGGCCAATCCTGGTTTTCTGACATTTAGGCCAGGAAAAAATGGGGCATCCACCCTTAGCCAATCCTGGTTTTTTCCGACAACCAGGTCAGAAAAGATGGGGCATCCGCCTTTAGCCAATCCTGGCTTTTCTGACAATCAGGTCATGAAAAATGGGGCATCCGCCCTTAGCCCATCCTGGCCTTTCTGACAATCAAGTCAGGAAAAATGGGGCATCCGCCCTTAGCCAATCCTGACTTTTTCTGACAATCAGGTCAGGAAAAATGGGGCATCCACCCTTAGCCCATCCTGACTTTTCTGACAATCAGGTCAGGAAAAATGGGGCATCCTCCCTTAGCCCATCCTGGATTTTCTGACAATCAGGTCAGGAAAAATGGGGCATCCGCCCTTAGCCAATCCTGGCTTTACTGACAATCAGGTCAGGAAAAATGGGGCATCCGCCCTTAGCCAATTCTGGATTTTTCTGACAATCTAACAGGAAAAATGGGGCATCCGCCCTTAGCCAATCCTAACTTTACTGACAATCAGGTCAAGAAAAATGGGGCATCCGCCCTTAGCCAATCCTGGCTTTTTTGACAATCAGGTCAGAAAAAATGGGGCATTCGCCCTTAGCCAATCCTGACTTTGAGAGTCTTGGTCAATTTGCAATAAGAATGTGAATAAAATCAAATTATCTTTATAAATAAGCCTTCCAGAGCATCCTTACACGTAGAATTTTCGTATGTTTGGTATATTCCATGCTCGGGGTATCTCAACTCCATCCATTTGTTCCAATTCATAAACACCTCCCGCCAAAACCTTTGTGACTCGGAATAGTCCCTGCCACGTGGCACCCAACTTTCCCTTAGTCTTTCCCAGATCAGCCTTACATAGGACCAGGTCTCCTACTTGAAAATATCTCTTCAGGACTGTCTTGTTATATGCTGCCCGAACCCGTCCTCTTATGTGCTACATCCTGATTGCAGCCCGATCTCTTTTTTCCTCGACCAAATCCAGCACGTCCTGCACTAATGCGTTGTTTTGACCTTCGTCAAAGCTCTATATTCGGTGAGTTTCTAAGCTGACCTCTGTAGGAATAACAACATCTATGTCATACACTAGGCTAAAGGGGGTTTCTCTCGTGCTCTCCTTAGGATTAGTACGATAAGCCCAAAGGATCGAACTGAGATCCTCTACCCATTTGCCTCCTAATCTTGTCTACAGTAGAAACTGCACCTTCACCTGAGAATTTCCCGACCTGCTACACACAAAAAACACGTTAGAAAGGACCACCGTAGGTTTTCCGGTAGAAACCTCTTTGATACTTAAGTCAGTAAGCGCTTTTGATCGGAATAAAATAAAACAGGGGAAGAATGCTTGAGATTGCTTACCTCTCAACCTTGAGGTTCCTGGGTATTTATAGTTTCTCTTTATGGGACCCTTCCGAGATCCCGAAATGGAATCCCGCGAATCTCGGGCCGTTATTCACAATAGTCTAGACTGTCCATCTTCCGCCTAGGAAAGGTCAGACCAGAAAGGTCCTGATCCTTCCCTCCACTCTAGGAGGGGTCAGACCAGGAGGATATTCAAGGTGCATCAGATTGGGTCGACCCGAATTCCACAGTCTTTAGTGGCACTAGCCCAGGTCAGGGCAGTATTTTAACTAGGTCTATCCAACCAGGTCTGGAGCCCTCGTTGGAATTATCTCGGGTACATCAGTCTTGTAACCCCTAAAAGAAAATGTTGAGTTTACTTACTAATGTGAAACACCAAATAGTATCGTTGATGTTGGTTACTCATTCGATTCATGTAAAGAGATTATTATCATACATGTTGTAGTTCGTGAGTATCTATGGTAAATGTCATACATATCTCTGAGCATAGTGGCCGGAACTTTGCCCTAAAGAAAATGTGATAATACGAGTAATATCACCACAACTCTTCTACAACCAACAACTATGCACTTTCTCTAGAATCAAGTAAATTGAGGTAGTGGACACTTTCAAAGTTATAGATGTACATATCAAAGAGAGGTGTAGAATTCAGGGGAAGTCTCACCATAGGTGTGTTGTTCTCTTTTTCCTTAAACCAAGTTTTATTTTTTCCATTGGATTTTGTTACTCGGCAAGGTTTTAACGAGGTAACAATGAAATATCATTTCACTCTTTGACTTGGCAAAATGGGGAGTGTTGAAAGAAAAACGCAATTAGTATGTCTTCGTCACTGATAAAGGACAATTTAGGTATTTATTATTTTTATGTATTATGAAAACATGTATTTGATACTCTAATTTTTACCGTCTCCTTTATTTATTCTTCTTATGCTTTTCCTCTTACAATTAATTAATTATAAATAGATTTTACATATTTTTATCTATTTTAATTTGACGTAAATTCTGGAAAAAAAAAACAAAAACAGGGGGATGGGAGGGGGTAAATAAAAACAAAAATAAAAACTAGGGGAGTGTTAATTAGTTCAACAAATTAGGTCATAAAAGTCTAAATTCTTCAACGTTCACAAACGCGGAACATACACGTTAGAAGAACCAAACAAACGGAACCAATATCTATCGTACAATTGGAAAGAAACTAAGAATGATGTTCAACGGATAGGAAAACAAAATAACAAAAACCTTATTGCAAGACTTTAGTCAGATTTAATTTAATTCCTTTCACGCATAACAAACGAAACATGACTATACTATTTTCGTTTCTTGATAATAATGGCAATAAATATTTCTCAATATAACCCCGGTGAGATTTAATTCCATTGACGCATAATTCGAGTGCTATAATAATTAATAGTTATTGCAACAAATTTAGAAGGTAGGGCCCCCCACCCCCTCCCGTTGTTTTCCCACTAACTCCATTAAACCTCCCACGCTTGCTTCTACTTCTATATAAACCCAAAATCTACTCACTTGCTGCAAACAAACCAAACCATTCATTAATCTTCTCTCTTCTAAGCACACAATGGAGTTCCTCTGTGCAACCCTTTTCGTTATTATTCTCTCTTTTTGTACCTCTAATTTCCAACCCGTCCTCTCCACCGCCGCCGGGTCCATCGCAATAAACTACGGCCGCATCGCAGACGATCTGCCCCCTCCCACTCAAGTGGTACAACTCCTCAATGAGCAGGGTATCACCAAAGTCAAGCTCTACGACACCGACTCCACCGTCCTCTCCGCCCTCTCCGGCTCCGGCATCTCCGTCACTGTCGCCCTCCCCAACGAGCAGCTCTCCTCCGCCGCCGCCGCCAACACGTCCTTCACCGACACGTGGGTCCAATCCAACATACTCCCCTACAAAACCCAGATCGAGGCCATCGCCGTCGGCAATGAGGTCTTCGTCGACCCCAAGAACACCACGCCGTACCTCGTACCGGCCATGAAGAACGTCCACGCGTCACTCGTCAAGTACGACGTCGCTTCGTCCATCAAGGTCTCGTCCCCCGTCGCCCTCAGCGCGCTCCAAAACTCCTACCCTTCCTCGTCCGGTTCTTTCAAGCCGGACCTAATCGAACCGGTCATCAAGCCGATGCTGGATTTCCTGAGCCGGACCGGTTCCTACTTAATGGTCAACGTGTACCCCTTTTTCGCGTACACAGCTAACACGGACACCATCCCGCTGGACTACGCCCTCTTCCGTAATAACTCCGGCAACAGAGACCCCAACAACGGGCTGCTCTACACGAGCTTGTTCGACGCCCAAATCGACGCCGTTTTCGCGGCCACAGCCGCCGCAGGCTTCGACGGCGTGAAGATCGTGGTCTCGGAAACCGGGTGGCCATCGAAGGGCGACGAGAACGAGGCCGGCGCGAGTAGGGACAACGCGGCCGCGTATAACGGGAACCTGGTGCGCAGGGTGCTAACTGGGGGTGGGACCCCCCTCTGGCCCGAAGAGCCCCTCAACGTCTATTTGTTTGCCCTTTTCAACGAGGACCAAAAGCCCGGGGCCATTTCCGAGAGGAACTACGGGCTTTTCTACCCGAATAAGGAGAAGGTGTACGATATCCCGCTCACGGCTGAGGGCCTGGAAAAAGCGGGCAACGGCAACAGCATGAATAATGAGAGCAAGACGCAGGTGCCGCGCGTGGCGGGGCAGACGTGGTGCGTGGCCAACGACAAGGCTGGGGAAAAGAAACTGCAAGAGGCGCTTGATTACGCTTGTGGAGAGGGAGGGGCTGACTGCCGTTGGATTCAGCCGGGATCCACGTGTTACAATCCCAACACCCTGGTAGACCACGCATCTTACGCATTTAACAGCTTTTATCAGAAGAACTATCGGAAGAGTGGGTCCTGTGATTTCGGGGGTGCGGCTTACGTGGTCACCCAGTCTCCCAGTAAGTTTATTTTAACTGTCGCGAGTAACTGCCAGTTACTAATATTTACTTTCCAGCTATCATTTCATAATTCATGGTTAATAATAGTCGACAGTTAATTCATTTAATATCATCATATTTTGCAGGGATTGGCAACTGCGAATTTCCAACGGGCAACTAAAGAGGGCGATCATTGGAGCAAGCTTATCATTGGATTTTATTTTTTTACAGCAGTTGAATTGTTGGACGTATTCATGAATTTTGTTTACGTAGAGTAGTATATAATAGTACAAAACGTAGACAGAAACTAGACAGATTGGTTGGTTCTAGACTTCTAGTCAATCGATGTGACTTTTATCTGTGTAATTATTTACCTGCCTCTCATTCAATTATCACTATTATTTTTCGTAAATAATAAATTATTTATATATTTTTTTGCGGATAGGAATTTAATGGTGGGTGGGGATTACCTCTAGTTTTCGTGATGACCCGTATATTAGGTTGCCTACATGATGTTTATCAATGCATTATTTCTTTTCACCAGCACCTAATTCTAGAATATGGATTAATGTATTTGTGGAAAAGTATCAAATAGTACCACACCAATCTTTGTGATATACGACACCTACTCCTATATTTCGTGCATCAGTATATGTGTGTAAGATAAAAAGGGTGTTATCGGGCTCAATTTGGAGAAAATACTAGTTTTAATAATATAGTATTTTTCAAAAGAGAAATTAAAAAGGATAACAATTGGTTTTCATCAGTTAAATGTTGAATGACCTTCCCAAAGCTTGAGAACAAAATACTTTAAAGTTGATGCACAGTTCTTCGAAAGGCCGATTAATGGTCGAGCTATGGAGACAACTCAAGCCCGTAGAAATCCTTACATCTTAGGATGAATGGAATTTATTTGACAAATATTGACCAAAAATAAATTATTTCTTTGTTAGTTAAAACAATAGAATTTATGTGAAATATTGACCCAAAATAAATTATTTATGTTGAAGATTTTATTCTTAGCAATAATTCTTTTTTTTAAGTGGTTTTCGAGTTTGTATCCAAGTTCGTAAGTACTTTTACTTACGAATTTAAATTGTTGTGTTTTCTTTTTAATATTTATCCCACTGCATATTTTAACAACTTTGTTTGATGTTAGTTTCGGTGTTTTAACACCAATTTCAACATCTGTTTAAAAACTTTTTTTTTATATTCACAACTATGAAACTATTTGATGTTAGTTCTAGTGTTATAACAATGAACTTAACATCGTTTAGTGAGACTTATTTCAAAACCATAGGTTCTACAAATTTACAATTTCTTCGTTAGTTAAAACGCGTACAATATTTATATACGCACGAATGATTGAAAAATACTTTTCGTTTTCAAATCAATTTTGAATTAATTAAAAAATACGCATATTTTGGTTTGATACATTAAATAAATATATATAATAAATATACACTACAAAAAAACAGCAAATTTCCGAGGGAACGAAATTCCCTCGAAATTTTCGGTGTTCCCTCGGTTTTTTCCGAGGGAATTTCGTTCCCTCGGAAAATCCCTCGAAAATCAGGGCGCCAAATATTCCCGCCATGTTTACCGAACGAAATACCGAGGGATGACCGACGGGTGGTTTTCCGAGGGAAGTAGTCCCTCGGAAAACCGAGGGATATTATATTCCCTCGGTTTTATTTATTATTTTTAAAAAAAAATAATTAAATTTTCGAGGGAATATAATTTCCCTCGGAATTATTCCGAGGGATAACGGATTCCCTCGAAATTATTTCGAGGGAAATTGTATTACCTCGGAAATTTAATTATTTTTTTTAAAAAAATTAAAAAAAATTAAAATCGTAAAAAATAGAAAAAAATAATACAAAATAGGATTTATTTCCGGGACGCTTAGGCGCACCCCTCCCCGTCGCGGTCGTGATTCTTTGGGTTTTGTTTCTATTTTTTACTATTTTTTGGATTTTTTTCTATTTTGTTATTTAACAAATAGGCATGGTGATTTTATATGCTTCTCCTCACCATCCGTACAAGTTTGGACTCTTCTCTCTCCTCAAAACTGCTTCTCCACCAATCAACTCAACATAAGTTTGTATGCTTTCATTTTCGATTCAATATTATTGCAACTATATAGGGTTAAAATTATTATTATTAGTCATGTGAAAATCACAAATTGCCAAAAAAAAATAAAAAACAGAATAACATATTTTGTATATAAATAAATAAATTTTATTTTAGCCTCTTAAATTATTAAAGATCGATTTTGCTTATAATGGAATTATAAAACCGAAAAATCCGAAAAAATAGTAAAAA
>BMAC01000004.1:3171036-3187359 GCA_014905375.1 Phtheirospermum japonicum | reverse complement strand
CGTAGCTCGAGGGTAGGTTGTAAGGATCGTAGCTCGAAGAATCGGAATTATAAATCGATGGAGCGTACGATTCAAAATGGGGGTAAGAAGAAGGAAGGGCGAGGGGAACATATAGATCGTCCAAACTCGGGTTGTGGGGGTATGAGAACGGAGGTTGATGTGGAGGGTTTGGCCCGATTTTAGCCGGGTCAGTCGATCGACTTAAAGGTCAGTCAATGGACTGAACATTCAGTCGGTCGACTGGATTCCAGCGCCCGGCTCGATTTCTCGTTCTTTTCGCGTCCGCCGGTTTGTCGAACCTCGTCCGCTGCGCTTCCTTGCTTTGTCCGTCCATTCTCGAGTCGAGTATCAACGATCCCAAACGAGCGTGGGCCCCGCTTGGACATCCTACGGCCAAGAAAAACGAAAACGTGAAAAACTACGAAAATTAATAACAAAACGTACAAAAACTAAGAAAATCTAGAAATACGAAAAACGGCCAACCCGACTCCTAAATCAACAAAAAACAAGCGAAAAACACGCAACGTGAAACAAAAACGATAATGAAAATATGTACAAAAAGATGCAAATCAATGTCATTCTCATCCTCTGATCCAAAACATGTACTTTGACTCGGGGCTATCTTTCCCACCTCTCGCGATTTCCTAACCAGGTCCTTCGCAGCTCGGACATAGTTGTTTTGGGTTCGCCTAGAGTGTTCGTCCCACTCACCTCTTGTGATCATTAGGATTTCCCCTCGTATGACCTGGGTTTGGTCACTCCACCTCCCATTGTTTCTTCCATTATCTTGTCCTTGTATGTTCCCTTGAGGCTGACGCGTCTGCGTGAGTTAGACCATTGCTCCTCTTTTCTCATACGCACATCCTCTTTTAGATGCCCGGCTTGCACCATTCTTTCTAATTCATACTTCAAATGAGTGCACTGGTCTGTGTCATGTCCATACTCGTTATGGTATCTGCAGAATCGTCAGACCTTTCTTTCCGCGGTTTTTGAGAGTAAGTTTTAGGCCATCTAAGGTCAGGGTACCTTTCTATTGCTTGCAAAATCTCTCCTAGAGGTGTCGCCAAGGGTGTGTACCTGTCGAAACGAGGCCATCCCCTTGCCAGGTCTGGCCTTGGCTTTTTCAACGGAATCCTTTCCTCCCTATCAGGTCTGTCCTTTTTCTTCTCTCCCTCTTCCTTAATCTTTAAGGCCTCCTCCAAGTGAATGTACTTTTCTGCCCGCTCCAAGAGCTCTCCGAATTTCAGTGCTGGCTTCACAACCAGCGACTGGAAAAATTCTCCTCTCCTAAGCCCCTGTGCTAACGCGTTAACAAAAATTTCACTTTTTTAACAAAAATTAATCAATTATTTATAAATTTTAGTTCGATTTTTCATTTATAGGTTTTTTTTAAGAGAGTTCGAAGTCTTAATAAAACATAATTTTTATATTTATTTACTCCCAAAAATATTTTAGAATTATACATGCACCTACACAAAACATTAAGGCCTATTTGGATTAACATTCGTTAAAGTTCTAAATTTGGTATTGTTTCGCCCAAGAATCTGACCTGCACCCACAAATACGTCAGAAAAGGACTATCAGAGGTTTTCCGGTAGAAACCTCTCCGATGCTTAAGTCAGACAAGCGTATTGGAGATTCAGTAGGTAGTGAAAGGTAAGCACAAGAATGTCATACCTTTCTCATCCTTGGGGCCGAGCTATTTATAACTTTCCCTAGTGGGGACCCTTTCCGGGATATCGAAAAACAAAGGTCGTGAATCTCGGGCCGTTATGCAAATAATCATGACAAGTGGTCCCACCTGTTCTTTTTTGGGAAACCAAAGCGCCTGGTCTTCCATGAGCCTGCCCTCCATAATCCTCCTCGACAGATTCGGGTCAGGTCAGGATATTCTTCCAGAATCAACCTTAACCTCATCCAAGAATTTGGGCCAGATCAGAATTACCCCGATCTAAAGTAATATGTTATCCTGACCTTCTCGAGAAAATCAACTCAGGTTACGAGGGTAAGACAGGTCAGGCCAATGGGCCAATTCTTGATGATCCTAGGTCAGATCTACCCCAAGTTGATCTGTCTATTCATGCCACATCAGGTATTCATAATTTTAAAGTATTCAGAATTTTGTGAATAGTGAGAATTCTTATTTGTTATACGATTTAGAATCTTTTACTTTTACTGTAGATGTCAAATCATGTCTGAAAAATGGATAATAAATGTATTATTATAGTGTACTTGATGTCAAATCATGTCTGAAAAGTATCATAATATTGTATTTATTAATATTTAATTATTTAATTATAAGATATTGTTATTTGAGTTTTAAAACAAAAGAGTATTCGTTATTTCAAATCCGTATTCAGTATTTCGAATTCCAATTCCAGACCAAATAGGGCGAATGCCTTTTTTCCATTTTTCTCAAAAAGAATTCTTCACCAGTTGAAAATGGAACCACGTGAAACTGGTGGCTCATACTATGGATTGGGCCTTGTGTGCTCTCCAGTCCTGCTTGCACGCTTAGATGTCACTAAATTGGATCGCCTTGGACCAGGAGTTAAATGTGGGCTGAAAATAAGTGTACCCATGGATAATGTTTCAAATATTGTGGGAAAATAAAATCAAATGTGGTTAATGAAATAGATATACTAATATATAGTTTAAAACAAGTATTTGCTGGTCTCAAACAGAAAAACAAGCAGCCAGGTGCCATATCATTTTTTTTAGTATTATTCGACTTAATCCATCCAAGTTACAAATATGTATTCTCTACGCGCGTTTTCTGAGTGATCGATCAACTTTAAAAATATAATATTATTATTGAAATGTAAATATCAAATAGATTTGTGTAATTCCTTCTCATTCAATAATTATTTTGTTCACATAAATTTCTGGAATTCGTAATTATGACAAATTGACAATAGTTAGTCTACAATTAGTTTTTGTCATTTATTCAAGTATTAGCGTGAGATGTAATTTACTCTCTACGTTTTTTATTACTAGAAACATAAATATTGGACGAATAATTATGTAAAATCATCTACGTTTTTTATATTGAGATAGGTCATAATTTCTCATAGTATTTGATTTAATATTAGGGTATATTAATTATTTTTAATATATTAATTTTTGTATCATAATATATTTACGGTATATTGTTTTTGTGTTATAATATATTTACGCAACGTGATTTATTGATTTGTATATTATGATGCATTGGTTTTGGATTTTTGTAAATATCTGATATGTTACTATAATTTATTGACTTTGTATTCTAATGTATTGACGGTAATATGATATATTGATTTGTGTAATATGATGCATTGATTTTTATACTATAATTTATTAGTTATGAATTCCTGGCTTGATGGTCGATCTTGCCTATATGATATAACCTTAAATATTGTACTAATGCACCCTAAATTAATTAATAATATAACTAATTAATTTATTTCTCTTGTTCTGTCTAATTATCTCACTGTTGTAAATTTATTCGTATTTACTAAAAATTGGGAAAACAAAATGATACGAAGTTGTAAAAGTTTTATAATAACATTTAATTTATAATAAAATCGAATATTCAAAATAGACCGAGTATTTATTTTTCTCTTTTTGTCACTTTTACTTTTCTACTCGTAATATGGGCCATATTAGTTATTATTACGCACACTCATTTTCCTCCCCTCAATTTCTCCATCCAAATCTCACTTTCACCTCGCGACATATGCTCATACACGTAAAGCAAAATCCTTTTTAAACTTTGTAAAACTTCACATAGAAGAAAAATAAAAGGGTTTGACATGATTAGTCATTGCACAAAAAGCAATTTATAGCCTAGTATCAAAGTAAAGATTTCAGTTAAAAGGGGTCAGAAATGCTTCTTTTTTCTATATATTCATGATTCATGTAAGATGCTTTCTAGTAATATGTATTATTACATTTTCCATTTATTATTTTTCTAATCTATCTCTTAGTTCTTACAATTAGCCACGTAAACTGACAATTGAGAATAAAATTATTTCATACAGAATAGAATACCTATCAGCCCATCAAGTTCAAGTCATAGAGAAAAGGGAGTATAAAGCTGATGTCAAGAGATACCATCAAAAAAATATCTCAAAAAATGTCAAACTACTTTTTTAATGTTTTGTCTCTTCTCATGTTGGATTCTTCATATTTAAGCTTCAGTTAGTATCAAAACTGTCATGATTGATAGATTAATGTAGAAATAAAGGCAAATTTACAATTTTAACACTAGAATTATAAGGGACGCATTTTTGTAGTCCTAATTGAAAATACGATTGACAAACAATAAACTTTATTGGAACCACAAATATAATTCATTATTCTATTTTGTCCGCTCCACAATAATAGTTCAGTTATCATATTTAACATATTATTAATTTTTCATGAAATACTAATTTTTTACGTCTTAAATTGAAAATTGATGATTACAATGCAAAATCTTATTTTTATGACTAATTTCAACATTGATTTCTATGACTATTAATTAACATTAATAAATGCAAAAAAGATATAATTAGAAAATACTAATTGAATTAATAATTTTATAAAGTACTTATTTTTTTATTTTGTGTGAAAGCAATTACGAGATTTTTATAATTTATGAAAAACTCTTGATTTTGGTCTTTTCTACTCACGGGAAATTGGAATTTTAGCAGAGTTTCCCCAAAATGGTGGAAGAGAGCAGATGTGGCAATGGGCCAGGCCGGCTGGCCTAGAACGGGTCAACAAGGCCAAATTCAAATATTGATCGAATTGGGCTAAACTTATTCTGGGTCACTATTTTGTAGGTTCAAGCCCGATCCACATAGTGTATTTGAATTGGACCGCCGACGAGCCATATACTGTTCCTAGGGACCTATAAATGATGAGCTCAAGCCCTCACGTTTAAAAATTATCGGCTCTATGTGCGACCAATGATGTGGCGCCTACGTAGGTTTTGCATAGTCAATTTTTATATCATATATCACAATCGACATGATAAGGTGGCCCTAACTCAATGTGTAAATATAAAAAGTATTAGATATTTTACATAAACATAAATATACACCAAATACATTGGAAAGAACTTTGCAAATAGAGTTGTGTTCGTTTGATTAACGAGCTCAATTTTTTGTTCGAGTTTAATATGAATATTAACCGAATGATGCTTAATTAAATTCGAACAACGAGGCTTATATGCCATCTTTAAGATCAGATATTCATGCGGATGAGCTTGATTGAGATTTGATTTGTGAAAGATCAGTGCGACGCGAACGTATTATCCTTCTTGAAGTACGTTTACGTACCCAACTAGAATTGTTTGTTATTTTTAATTGAATGTTCATTTATTTGTTATTAGATTTCATTACTTTTTAAAATAATATTCATATATTTTTCTCGGGGATTTGAAATTTGTTTAACTTTGACAATAATTCATTATTATTTAACTAGATGTCCATATGCTTGTAATTATTATTTTAACTTAATATGCATTAACTTTCATGAGAAATTCAATTGGGTATTTATTATTTTTTAACTGAATATTCATTAGATAGGAGAAGTATATGTGTCGATAGTACAAATACGCGCAACATATCAAGCACTCATAAGTAGAATAATAAAACCTATATACTTGCATAACATTGTAGGTGAATATTAATGAAACTATAATGTGTTACGTAAAGTAATTAAATTAAATGTAAATATTTATGAAAAAAATTAAAATTAATTAATTTCAAGGCACTTGTTGCTTCGTCGCTATATTTTGTATTTCTTTATTTAATCAATAGGTAACTATACGGTTTAGTAACATTTATGTTGGTAAATTATGTTGATAAAATATTTTTTATTTTTCAGTGCGTACAAAGCATGCCCACATAAAATAAATCTTCCTAACTAGCGAATAAACATATCAAAAGTCAGTACAATTAATAAGCTCCGAATACATTTCATATCCTCTAATTTGCCATCTCAAGTTTCAACAAAATAATGCTTCCATTTGCCTCTTTTTTTTTTCTTCAACTTTTTGCATAAATAAAAGTTGGTGGGTGTATACCCAACATAAAATAAAGAAACGGGAACAAAACCTCCATTATAATTAACCTGCTAAATTCAGCCTAAACAACTCAACCTAAAAGCTGAATTTAACACCTGTTCCTGTTCCTAATTCACCCATTAAACAAATCGCAATAATACAAATTATATTACAACTTAATTTAAGAAATGCTTAAATTTTGAGCTCCCTAATGATCATTTTGCTAACCAGCTACATCATATGGCCCAGGATGGGCTGTCTTCTTCACTTTTTTTTTTTTTCCTTTGCTTTTATTCTCCTTTTCTCTGTCTTTGCTTTTTCAGAATACTTGCAATTTGACTTCCATTTTTGCCATATCTATCTCCCTATCAGCTTTTTACCGGAATAGTAATAATCATTTCGGATAATTAAAATCAGATTTTATTATTGTTGTTATTTTTGTGCTCTACCTGAAACACCCTCCAAAAGTAGGTGTCCAGAAATCAGTAGTAGTCTCAGCTGCAACTGGGAAAGTGCTTGAAATCGGTACAAGGCAAAGACCTCTGCTTTTTAGGTCTTTTATTTGCCCCTTTTCATCTTTATTTTTGTCAGCAGCCTGCACATACAACGTTTAAACTATGTCACTTTTTACCGTGTGAGTGCGTAGTTAAATTAGGCACAACGCACTGAAAATTGAGCCAATGTCCAGCCCTAGCAAAATTACTAAAGGAAAATATAAATAAATTTATTTCTTTATTTTGATTTTATTACGAACTATTTTCTGATCAAAATCCTAGCTACGTCTCTATATCTTTTTTTGAAATTGGTCTTTATGACAAATAGGAAATAATTGAAATTAATTGATCATTTCGTTTCGGCCCTACCTGTTGATGATTTTGCAGTTGAGGGGATCCATTTTTCAAGTATGGAGTGCTAAGTACCTGAAAGCAAAAAAAAAAAAAACATATATATTATATAAAAAATGTAATTCAAGACGCAAATAAGTATCGAGACAATTTAATCTTTGAACATTTTAAAAGCACGTAGAATATAATTAATTAGGTCTAATTTAATATTATATGGTTTGAACATACACTGACTTGATCATGGAGAAACTTGATGTACTCAATTGCTTCATGGAGAACTGATGCAGTATCAGTCTGCACAACAACAATGGATAAATAAATAAATAAATAGAGTCAATATAAAAAGTGCTAAATATATGAAGATTTTCAGGGGAAAAAAATCAAATTTTAATTAGTTTACCTTTCCGAAAGGTGAAACCAACTGCTGGAGGGCTGTTACTCGGTCCCCAAGCTTCTCTTTTCGGACCTGTTGAAGAAATTAAACCGAAAAATTTTAGAGTTCATTTTCTTGGAAAAGATAAATCATACTAATTATTAACATTGTATACCTTAAAGGTTGGTAATGGCGATGGAGTTTCGATTCGTGGACGCTTGACCGGAGCTTCATGGCTAGCTTTCTTCGGCGCAGCTATAGATTCTTGATTACGTTGCTGAAAAAAATTATTTATTTTTGCACATCTTAATTTCTCCATTAGGTAATCTAGAAAACCTAGCTAGACTCATTCTCATGCCATAATTATTAAATAGGATAGAAAACCATTATAAAAATAAATGAAATTTAATCAAGTTGTAGATATATGTATTTTTCCCAAGCCTAATATTAATACATGAATATAAGCATATTTAGTATATACCTTTGAACTGAGGCTGTGCAGATTAGGTTTTGCACTATTAGGAGCCGAAGGGAGGGCTAACTGAGGCTGGCTCGAAGGCAAGAAATTCGCAGCCGAGGCGTTCCAAAAGGGCGTGTTATTAGTAAACTGAAAATGATTGTTTGGCAAAGAGGGCTTCGAGTTTAATTTCGTTAAACTCGGGCAAAATTCGGTCGAATTCATGAAATTTGGGGACGATGAATAAAATGTCGAGTGATTATTGTCTAGTAAAAATTGCTGATCGGTCTGCGATTCGGTGTCGAACAAGGTTTGCAACAAGGATGAATTGTTGTAGCTATATGAATTTTGGCCATAATTATTGTCCATGCTTGAGTTAAGCAAGTCAAGCCCAGAAGTAGGTTGTTGTAGCATTTGATTAGAATAATTCTGTTCTGATCTTCCAATATTATTATCATGCCTGCAAGATGACAATAAGAAAAGGATGAGTTTCTTGGAATCAACTTGACTTCCTTTTTTTATTTTTCATATGATTACAAAGAAAGTAAGTCTAAAAAACACACTCAGCTTTTTAAAAAGCACTACGCAAATTTTTGGACCATTAGGAAAAAAGTGTGTACCATTATGGGACAGAATTTCAATAATTTATCGAACTGGAACAGATAATTCTCATCGAGAATTAAACATAAAATAATAATTAAAAAAAAAAAAACTTACATCAAGTTTTGATTCCAATTATCATCAGTTATGGTGGACGATGATGAATGATTGATTCCCATGGTTTGAAGTACGATCGAACCGTCGGAAGCTGAACCGGCCGAGTCATCACTTTTAGCCCTTGTGGCGTTCATGTCGATTTCGGATTCATGGTTCAGCCATCCGAAGCTACCTGGGTCGTTGATTGCGGATGAACAAGGCGACGAACGGAAGAGATTCGTCGATGAGTTAATCCACCAGTTTCCTCCACAGACTCCACCTTCATATTCTTCGGACATGGCGACTTGTGAAGTTATTATTATTATAATTAAGAAACTTATAAGCACTTTATGGGTTGGGGTTCGTATGAAAAATGAACTCCACGGCTGAGGTTGTGTATATATAGAAAGATGTACAAATTAATTATTCAAACATGTGAAACAGGTTACAGTGTAATTAAACAATTAGTTTTTGGTTGACATTCCAAAGAGATTTTGACAATACTTATTCAATTTTGGGGCACATTCCATCTTTCGGAATTATTTGTTATAATTATGACATTATTTTATACACAAGATGTATAATTTAAAAACGAAATTAAAAAAAAAAAAAAAAAAAATCTCGAATCGAATAATGCGTCTTTTAACATTAAACATAAAATTGTTGATTATGAGACATATTTTTTTTTTTAAGGAGAATTACATGAGTGGTGTTATATCTGTCTGTTTATTTCATTTTTTTTTTTAATTTATTTGCTTTTGTAATTTATATATGTTATTTTGTGTGAACCGTAAACTAAAAATCACAAGTTGCTTATAAACAAAGGAATATGGTGGGATGGGTCAATGTCGGGACGAATAATATAACTTTTTTAGCTATCAGGAAAATTCTACGGACTAAAATTTTAATACCCGGCGAACCAGAGTTTCATGATTAGTTTTTGTTCACTTCACTCTCAAGATTCAGTTGCATGATGCTAATAATAACTTTTTATTTTTTATTATTATTACTATGAAATTTTGCAATATTTAAATTGTATTAGATAAATCATGTACGACAGACTTTATTAAACCAAATAGTATAAATATGCTGATTATTCGAAATGGGAATTTATCGGTTTAAGGACCAAGTCTAACTCTATTAGGCCACTTATGATTGTCATTTAGTTCCATTTTTCATTGATTAGTTTTCATTATCAGCACACAAAATTAGCCAAACAAACTTTTATTCTGGGATGAGTTTAGTCCCCCGCTCAACTACCTCATCCTCGCATCTAAACGCGGCAAATGTCTGGTCCCACACTCTTTTCCTATTTGTAGGTTAATAAGACATGGTGTTCTTAACTTTTGGCAAGATTTTCAGGACTCTGGTTAATCCTTATCTCAGATGGCCTAGAGTTAAAATATAACTACGGTTTGCGAAGAGAAGGGTGTATAAAGCCAACGTGGAACTTAAAATAACTATCCATTTTGATCCTTTGGAATAACTACGCAATACACAATAATCACTCCAAGTCTTATTTAAATAACTAATCTTAGAAACGGATTGATTATACCTTATATTGAAATATTTATATGCATTAGGCTCATAAAAAATGCAATTGTTACAAATTCAAAAAAGAAAGTGATTCTCAGTGTGTTTTTCTATTTTATGTCATCTGTAAATAATTATCCTCAAACTCAATGGTAGATAAATTTTAAGTAAATAAGTAATGCGTACTCATATAGTAGAGAAAATTAATTTTCAGACACCGTTAAAAAGTCCTTCCAATCTGGAATCTTCAAATTTTCGTGCACACGAAATACCTGATTTAATTAACTGGATAATTTCTTCGTAAGTCTTAATCAACGACATGCTACTTCTGGGATTAAGATTAACCATTTGCCTCAACGACTGATAACGTACATTCGTCAACGTTTACTTTGATTTTTTTTTATTTTTTTTCCTTTTTAAAAGGCAGAGTAGCAAGCAGAGACTGTGTCAGGTTGACTTGTGCAAATATATTTATTTGTTGAGTATATATTGGGAAGTTAGGTAAGTTCCATAAATCAAAGACTTTCCATAATACTATAAATCAAACACGTGAGTAGACGTGTTCAGACGGTTCGAACCGTCGGTTCAGTTTCGGCGGAAATTTCGAACCGAATCTGAACCGTAAAACCGGATGATTTGCAGCGGTTTGCAAACCGCCGATTCACGGTTTGGTCCCGGTTCGGTTTGGCCGGTTTTTTCGGGTTTGGTCGATCGACTGCTTCGCCCAAATTGTCAAACATTCTGTTCTCCAGCCGATTTGGAGAGATCTGGTCGATCGACTGACCAATCTAGTCGATCGACTGGTCAATTAAAAAAATATTTGAAGTTAAAATAAAAAAAAAAAATTATATTAGAAGAGTTTTAATAAATTCAAAAAAGAAAATTAAAAAGAAATTGGATTTGAACTATTTTCAAATATTTAAAGTTAAAATTTGAAGTTTTAATTTCAAATAATTGAAGATAGTTGCCTACGTATCTCTTATCTTGGGAATCAAAGTCCGCGTAGTTCTCACTTACCTTACTTACCTTGGAATCGGAAGCGGTGGTGCGGGGGGTACTATACTCATCCATTTGCTAGATCTCGTAGTATCATAATACGTCTCGCTCTCTTCATCTTCACTAAGACGTTTTTTTGTTTCCGTCGATCGGCGTTGACCCAATCATGCAATAACATTTGACACTCGAGTTTGTGAGGTGTAAGTTTGGATCTCCGCTCGTCCAGCATGTACCCCCTTCACTAATGCTTGTTCGACTGAAACGGTTGATACGGCAACGGCCAATATCTCCTCGCAATGATGTTAACAACTGGATAAAGTAATTTTCTCGATGCCCACCAATTCAAAATATCAAACAAGCTATCGGCTTCATTTTCTCTCAAAGTTCCATACTCAAAAGCCGTTGTTAGATAAGCTTCAAGTTTTCGAAGGGTTAGAACCGAATGAATAAYCCGAACGCCCCATTCGTGACTTTTTTTGTTTCAAAAAATCTTGAAATCCCTTGATTTCATCGTCGTCGTCACCACTTCTACTAGGATTACCACTTCTGGTAGAAGTTTGTCGCCCGGAACTCATAGGAAGAGGACCATCAAAATTTATACTATACTCTTTAAACATATCATATAAAGACTTTTTCACATTTTGAATAATAGTTTCAACGGAAGGATATTCATAGTTTTCAAACGGCAATAAAGCATCATAATAACTATTAAGATAAAATTCTAAACCACTTTCTCTATTATTATGATCTAATAATGTAGCAACTAAAAATATACTTGGAATGTAATGAAAATATTTCAACCATTTTCGTTTCATAGAAATAACACATTCTTCCAATCGTTCATTTTTCATGCACTCCTTAAAGACGAATGCAATTTTAACATAATTTTCAACAACAAGATGAGAAGTAGGATAATAAACACCAAAAAATTAATTAGTAGCATCATTAAACACCTTTAAAACTTTTTTCAAATAATTACACGTAGACCATTGGTTTGTATATAACATGATTCTGGTTTCTTGTTGGGCAAAAAACGAACACAAAACCTCTCTATACGAATATATATCTTTCAATAATTTATATGTAGAGTTCCAACGAGTAGGCACATCGGTTGAAAAAAATTTAGGTTCAAATCCGTTTTCCCTACAAAATTATGCCCATTTTCGTTACAAAGATATATTTCTATGAATACACGTGACCGTCGCTTTAATTGGAGAAAGTTCATTTTTCAAAACATTCAAACCATCTTGAGCACACAAATTCAAAATATGGCATATGCATCTAATATGAAAAAACAAGCCACCAATAGATGGTTTACAAATACTAATAAGCTCATTAACACTCGCCGTATTAGAAGTTGCATTGTCAAATAAAATAGAAAATATTTTTTCAACTAAACCATATTCTTGACAAATCAAATGAATTAATTGACAAATATTATGTGCATTGTGAGGAGCTTTAAAATCTCTATATGCAAGCAAACGTTTTTGTAAAGTTCATGAATTATCAACCCAATGACATGTAGCACCCATGTAAGAGTTTCGTTCCCAATGATCACTCCAAACATTCGAGCAAATTGAAACTTTGTTTGGCAAACTAGCAAATTCATTACATAAGTTTAACTTATATTCACCAACAACTTTTTTAATATCACGAGTAAGGGTAGAGCGTGAGATGCTCGTACTCGAGGGATTAAAAGAAAGTTGGGTGAATTTTGCATATAAATCATCACCGGCAAAGTTAAAAGGAAGAGATCTAGAAGAAACAAGTTTTGCTAATTCCTTTCTATGAGTAGCGTCGGAATATGTAAATAAAGAAGAGGAGATCGTACTTACTTGTCCTCCTTGTAGTTGCGTTTGAGTCCTATCGATGCCGACTTTGTCGGGGTGTTTGTTGTTGAGATGGTTAGGCATATTCCCATATCCTCCTCTTTCTAGAAATTGGTAAGATGATGTACAATAGTTGCAAGTGAAACGGTACCTCCTTTTTCGTTTTTTGCCGTCTTCCGGAGGTGGCTCGTTTGCGGGTGGCGGGATTTCGATTTGTTGAAAATGTCGGATTTTAACTCCGTTGTTGCTCGAAAACGAGTTTTTAGATTTTTTGGAGGAGGCAATTCATTCTCCTCTTCAATGGGAGGCACATCTTCACCGGCAAAGGCGGCGGCGACTCGATAAGTTTGATCAATGTCGGTATCACTCCAATCTTCGTCAATTTCGATGCGGTTGGGATTGTAATCACCGACCGAAGGAGTGTTGCCTTGTGATAAGCCGATGGGATGGACATTGGCGTCGTCATCGAGTGCTATACTCTTCCCCTTATCGGAATGACGGGAACGAGAAGAACCTCCACGGCTTGACATTTTTTTTAGAAGTTAATATTAATACAAAAAAATAAGAAAGAGTAGTAGTGGGTACTTGGATTAAGAAATGAAAAAAAACTTGAATGTAAATTGCATTAAAGTAACAATCCAAGGGAGTACTTGGATTCGTCTTAGGCTTACAAACCCAATGAGGTGCTTGAGACTTAAATCTAATCTAAGAAATGAAATTACATAAGAGCTTGAAATTTAATTTAAAACCTAAGTAAGAGAAAATTATTCAACAGCTTGAGAGAAATTTGATCCCAAATCCAATTTAGGGATGGGAAGGGAGTTATTTTCCAAAGGTGTAAGGTGTGGGCTTTATATGCTTGTTTGCAGGGGCAAAAACGTCCAAAAATGCTCAAAATTCATGAAGTATCAGCGACTCAATCGATCGACTGAGGACCAGTCGATCAACTGCCTTGCCATTTTGCGCAACTCTCTGTTGATCAATCGATTTTTGATGGCTGCAGTCGATTTCCTCAGGACCAGTCGATCGACTGCCTGGCCAAATTGCAGCGCTCTCTGATGGTCAGTCGATCCTCCAGTCCATTTCTTGGCTAACAGTCGATCGACTGCGGGCAGTCTGGGCAGTCGTCCGAGCAGTCGACTTGGCTCGTTTTTCCTCGTCCGGGCAGTTGACTTAGCATCAGTCCAATATCTCGTGCCACTTACAACATACGAATTTAGATTCAAAACCCATGGATCGTCATCAATAAACGCATATATCAAGCTTCAATACTAAAAACGGGGAAATGACCTAAGACCTAATGAAAAACGACTCTAAACTACTAGAAAAAATGTTAAACCCTAACTATAAAAACTAAGAAAAACACAACAATTACATGCAAAACAACTACCCCACACTTATTGGTTTGTTCGGCCTCGAACAACGAAAAGAATAGAGAGTGTACATGCAAAGAACATAGTGTGAAAGAAAGAAAAACCCTTGTGCTTATCCTTATTTATATGATGGAAATATCAACATTCACTCGCTATTGTCAAGCATTGCTCGTATTACTCTTCCTCAAATGCAAGACAAAACGATGACTTCCTCTCAAGTGGTATTTTGAGGGTGTTCGCTCAATTCGCTCAAGTGTTTAATATGGGACGTGTGTACGCTCAAGTCGGTCAATACATGCACCTTGTCAAGATTTCACAAATCGGACGCTCAAAGTTGCTCATAGTACATGACCAAGTAAGAATCGAAAGAGGTCTTTATTGTGGGTTGTAATGTTGGCTCTTTGGTAAGGTATGGAATATTTGGATACAGTGGCTAACACACGATCAAACGTGATTAATAACACACAAAATCCTATCTTCTAAAACCCGAAGCTTATGATCGCTTCACCTTTCCAAATTCACCAAACTCTCATTCGAAACCCTTTTGTAGTTTCACACTCTCTCCCGACTTTATTTCACAACACTTAGAAGCTTTTTGAATTTGCTTCTTTTTACTAAACTTAGCCTTTAAATTAGGCTTTTTACTTGAACGCACGCTTTATCACTTTTCGTAATTTGTGTTGGAGTATTATTCTTTTTTTTATAAGCAACTCAAAACCCAAAACCCACAATCAATTTCCCTCATATTTCTTGTTAACTAACAATAAACTCTCTCACCTCATAATTATGAAGATCCAAGAGCTAAAATCGAGCTCGGCTAACAAGAAGCGGGATAAAGGCTCAAGGGGGCTCATTTGGGATTTTTAAAGTAGCTTAAATATATGGATATGGCCGGAACAAGGGTGATATATGTGCCTCGAGGTCATTTTCGAATTCAATCATGTACAAGCAAAGTTAAACCTCCTCAATGCAATTTTCATAAAAATGCAAGCAAGCCGATAAATCACACAAGGCTACTCACAAGTTTGTACCGAATTTGGGAGCAAAATCAAAAGAGCTTTTAGAGCGTTGCAATCTTTTCACGAGAAAATGTTGATTATATATATATATGCGGTTTTTGGACGAAGCACAAAAATTCAACCCCTCACACAAGAGGCCATAAACATGCAAAAACCCGACAAGTAAACTATTCAAACTTCCAAGCACGTGGAGTTGTTCAACAATGTAATAACAACTCAAAAGACATAAAAATCGACTTAACCATATAAAAGCGCAAATAGTAAGCGTCACTTCGCCAAGGCTCGAGTTAATAACAACAAAACATGCTTTTCGACACCCGGACCCTAACCACCTACCCACCCCACACTTAAACCATGCGATACCCGCATTTTAATGAAAAACAAGTAAAAGGAGGGTGAATAGAAACTTTCTCAACCGAGCGAGTTTAGGTCGATCTCGGTGGGGTCCACCTAGGCATCTAAGCAATCCAAGCAAAAATCAAGCATGGCTAGTATCTCCCGGCTTCATGAACACTACTAACTTATCAAATCGCCCAAGGTTGAAGTCGAAAAACCAAATCTAGAAAAGAAAATCACACGAAATTAAAAACTCAATATGTACACGAATCACAACAAAATATATTTTTTATTTTTTAATTTTTCAAATATTTTTGGATTTTTGAATTTTTGAATATTTTTGGATTTTTCAATAAAAGAAAGAAAGAAAGAAATGGAAAGAACTTGGGTTGCCTCCCAAGAAGCGCTTGTTTTACGTCACTAGCTTGACGTACTCCCTTTTCGATCAAGGTGGAAAGATAATGGGAGGGTCCATCAAAATAATCTCCTCCTTTTCGGGAGGAATTGTGGTCTTGAAGTGTCCCGACACTTCGTCTAAGGTCCAATAGAAATATTGAGCGGCTAGTGTTCTAATCGGGCGAGTAGGCGTCGTCGTGGGTAGATTCTCGGGTGGAATTGTTGTTTTGAAGTGACCCGACGACTCATCCCAAAAACGAAAGGAGTAATGGCCGGCTATCTTCTCCAACATGCGGTCGGGCGACGGGGAAGGGAAATGATCGCTTTTGAAATCCGCATTTAACCTCTTAGAATCGATCAACATCCTCCATCTCGTCGTAGCCCTCGTGGCCAATAACTTTCCCTTTTCCTCTTCAAAAACAAGCAAGCCGCTCGT
>BMAC01000004.1:3142311-3165245 GCA_014905375.1 Phtheirospermum japonicum | reverse complement strand
AGATATGGTGAGAGCCGGGATGAGGAGGTTGTTATTGGAGGGCTTGATGTTTGTTATTTCTAAAAGCGAGTGGGGTGAAGCCCATTGACTTGGTACCAAATATGGCGTGAAAGTATATATTAGATCAAATATTTTAAGATTACCCATCTTTTGGGTCAAAGTAAAAATATCCCAGTATGACTTCTACTTATCGATCCCGGCCCAGAAAAGTTCACGAGCCTGGACCCGAACGCTTAAAGGGCCGAAGGCCCTCCGAGCTATGAGCCCGAACTTGAGTTAGAGCGGAAACCCCCGAGCACATCTCTCCTTATCCACAAAGTCCTATGTCCTATCACTTCTAAAAAAGTGAAACTACGAGCTAAAAGCAGGCATGACATGAATCTGACTCCGCTCCTCTCCTTTCAGTCGAGTGACTTCGTACCTTATCCAGAGATACGAGCTACCGGCTTGCCTAACTATTACACTAGAATGAAGATAGGTTCATCATTTTTTTTTAACCAAGATCCATGATACGAAAACAAAAATAAGGGAGAGTGCTTTCTTCTTCCCGAATATAACCTACATGTCCAATTGAACTATGAGCTAGAAGTCTTTTGACTTTCGTTTGGGCCATGGCGGCCAGTGCTCCTAAGATCATAGAAGYAATGCTGCAGAAAAAGAAGATTTGTTGCAATGTAGCTCCATAAGAACCATAAATAGAAACACGTGAAATATTAGCAGAAATAGAGATTTTAGGCGCAATAGAAAGGAATGCTGTAACCGGGGTGGGTGAACCCCTGTCTCTTATACACATCTATGTGCAGCTACTAGGGCTGTTTTGTTATGCCACTTATATATATATCTTCTCTGTAGTTGTCTTCCTTATAAGGAAATAGCAACGAATATTGTAGAGCAAGGTACGAAGGATGTAACTCGTTGATACGTTTCAATTTACGAGATCCCTTTTCTACTACAATATCCTTATTACCACTTTGAAAAGCAAGATTGACAATTAACTAATAGAGCAAGTTCATCTTTGATAGATTGTGCATTCTTCAATCCTTGTCTCATATCCCAAGTAGACGCAATTTCACTTCAATAACACCATCCTCTCCAAAATCTTGTTTGGCCATTCTAAAATACTTGACCAAATTATTTTAACTATTTAGCATTGATTGTAGGTCTGATACAACTTCGGTATGTAGAGAGTTATTTTCATTATTTCCTCTGCATAGTGAGCAGATATAGATCAATACTAAATAAAATATAAATATTACAATGAAGTTGAAGTTATTGGGATGTACATAAATGTATACCTAACCAAATTAACTCAATTCTGAACTTAGTTTTTAGTGTCATATATATAAAGTTATGCGAGTTTTAGAATAGAACCTTGCTCTAGAAGAAGACTCATGATTAAATGATAATTTTGGCCGTGGATTTTGAATATTGGTGGGGAGTTCTCCGCACTCATACTCGAATCAATATTATCACTCATAGAAGTGAAACAAAACATGTTATATGATCTAATATTCACCAAATAGTGTCGAATTTTATCACTTAAGCTGGAAATTAGATCATAGAAAAATTGCGGTGTCTCTTAAATTCTGGCAACTTGATTTTCCCTTTGTCATAGCATTCTAAGAATATTGGAGAAAATATATTTTCACGTGGGTTTAATCTCTCGTCATACCAAAAATATGCTAAACATTGTTCTTATTTGAAGGAATGATCGTCAAAGTACCTATACTGTAATATAATCATATCATTATAATATAATTATCATAAATATCTTAATATTACAACCATAAAATTAAATAAATATGTTTTATATATATAACGGAATTGTCAAATTAATATAAAATTTTGACTTAGTATTGAAATTAATGTTCATAAAAGCATACCATCATTAGGCATGTTTGTCTTTTTGGTCTTTTTTCTTCGTGACGATATGAGAAGTGGTTTAGCACTCACCAAATCTATTAAACGGGTTGTTGTCATGATTCTGTTAGATGAATAATATGCATAAGCAATTCCACCAACCAAACTCAATTGGGATTGCGGAACTATAATGTTTTCGACTTGTAGTGTGAGTAAATTTATAATTATCAATTTGTTCAAAGTCTAAAATTACGGTAGTTAACACATGTATTAAAAATATTAACGATAACTAAGATTTATAAAAAAAAAATTCAACTATTTATTATTTAAAAACGAATATGGTATATAATCAAAATAAAATCTGAATTAGTTTAAAATAAAAATTAATTATGACATGAATGCTTTCGAAATTACCGTGATTGGCAACATTTGATTTCAGAGGCGACCTTCCTCTTCTTGGTTTTGGAAATTGTTAGGTTTTCTCCAAATATATTATAGTTGATGCCACAGTATTCATTACACTTGATCCTAGGTTTGTGATTTCTAAAATAGTAACAAAATACATTATTTTATGAGATTAATTCAAATAAAAATATATTGAATTGTAATAATATTTGATAAATAATAAATTTATAGTCAATAAAATAAATATTAATATATATTGTATTGCAGATTTCGTATACATTAATTAAAAAAGTGGTCAAATTATTTTGATACATAAACATGTTGATTATGAATAAAATAATATTAAATGAAGAGTCATTTTATGCATTCATGTTCATTTGAATTGTTCTATAGTATGAACATAAGTTAACAATATAATTAAAACTAAATTAAACTTCATGTGAATAGAGATTTAATAAAGAATTAATGCTATCTTGATTATTGTGGTTAGCAAGATTTATTCTTAAAATTTAAAAGGTGTCACATTCTAAACCTGTGTGTAATATCTATTTTATTAATTATTATTATTAAATTATTTTATATATTAATATTTAGAATATATTCGTTAATAGTTATTAGTTACATACTTTGAGATATTCAAAAGATGTCGTACTCTCGACCGTGTCTCATTATGGTGGCGTCTAATCAATGTTTATTAATTATTAGTATATAATTTAATATTTTTATATTTAGATTGAATAAATTACTAATATTTAGTTACATACTTAGATTATTGTAAATAACTCATATTTTATCTATATAGAATACTTTGATACTAAAAAGATAAAATTATTTTAAATTCTATTATCAATAAAATTCATTTAATTATTTTTATAATAAAATTTTTTTAATTTAAAATTACTTCATATGTAGTTTTGTCTTTTAATTAAAATAACTAATTCAGATCTTATCTACTAAGGGTCTGCTTGGTTGAGCTTATTGAAAGTGCTTATATCTTATTTCATCACAATAAGCTCTTTTAGGCTGCTTGGTAAGAACCAAGAATAAGCTCCTGATAGCTTACTTTGCCTAATAAGCTCTTGTTCAGAAAAAATTACAAATCGTAACTTCTTTTATTAAGCTCCTACCTTATTTGGTAAAATCTTTTTTTATCCTTTTATATTGTAAAAAATATTTTATTTATAAAGTAATATATTACTTTATATTTTACGAAAATATTTTATTAGTCATAATTCAAGTTTTATTTATTATTATAATTATCTTTTTAATTATTTTTCAAGTATTTGTCTTATTTTTTTAAATAATCTTTTGGGAAGTCTTCATTAATTATTATAATTTTATTTCTTTTATTTTTCTTTTTTTATGTATAATATTTTATATTTTTTGATCATTTCTATATTGGTAAATTAACCTCCAATCAACTACTTTAATCAACTCATTCACCAAGCATTAATTAAAAATCAGCTACCAGCTATCAACTATCAGTTATCAGTTATCAGTTATCAAGTACCAGCAGTTATCAGGTATGAGCTGTTTGAATCAACTCAACCAATCAGGGCCTAATGGAAAGTATTGAATAAGGCAAAATAAAATAAAAGAATTAAATTAATTAAGATACAATAAAAGAAAAAGTATTAAATTAAGTAAATATTAGGCACGGATGAAACATAAACAAACGAAGTACCAAATTTTTTTATTTGTCAAACGAAGTATATTTTTTATTTGTCAAACGAAGTATAAAAAATAGACACATAGATTAGGGTAATTTTACATTAATATATACGGATGATATATATATAGATATAAATAATTAGGAAAAATAAAAAGTTAATGATTTTAGGCAAAGAAAGAAAAAAAGAAGAAAAGATGATTCGTGCCTGCGATTCTTTTTAATTACCATAACGTTCTTGGGCATACTCATGACAACGGAGGAAAAAACTCGATGTGTACTTAAAAAAGTATTTATTTACAAAAATATTATGATCCTCAAATAAAATGGCTGGGTGGGTTGGTGTTATTGGGGTGATGCTTAGTAAGACCCGTGTAGTTTTAAAACGGGTAACTTAAGAGGGCAGGGGCCCAGACGGGGCACGCGCAGCAAGAGTCAGACACATTGGGCCTCTATTGGGTCCTAGTCAAGGCCTTGATCGTGACAACCTTTTCTATTTCATTCTTAATTTCTCCAATTCCTATTTGTATCCATTAAAATATAATTGTAATCTTAATCTTAACCTTGAGTATTATTTAATTACACAATCATTCTCCTGGGTTCGTTAAACAGCCATCCATTTGACACCTAAAACATTCTCAGCCACACCCTCTCAGAGAGGTAATGACTTTATTAAGCCGCATATTGATGTGTCGAATTTTTTTTTTTTGTATATCTCAGTATTTTATAATGTCTCTGTCTTAAAAGTTGGATAAAATTTGAAGAGAAAGCCATAAACTCAATTGGATTTGTTAACTTAAAAGTATATTAGTAAATATATAAAAAAGTTCAATTCAACCCATGGTTTCTGAATCTTTCCAAGCCAACTTGTGACAATATACAGTTAATTAAAATAAACTGTGCAATATGCTTGAATGAGGATGTGTGGTTGATTTTATTATAAGATTTTTAAAATATTATATAAGATGTTTGAGATTTTATGTATAAAATGTTCTAAAAATTGGTAAAAAGAAAATCAGTAGATAAAACTTAAATGAACATGTATGTATACTATGAGTTTTTTACTTTGTCATGAACATGTATATTACTCCCTCCGTCCCAATTTTATCCCAATTTGATGGTCCTGCGGTTGATTTCACACAAATTAAAAAATTAGTAGTTTATATAGTTAAGTCATTAATTTAGTTAGTGTTTTCTAATTATGCCATTTTCGAACTTATTAATGTCAATTAATACTCAGTGTTGGAATTAGTATATTTGTTATTGAAATGGTAAGTTGTAATCATCAATTTTCAATTTACGAGGTAGAAAAACAGTATTTCAAAAATATTAATTAAGGGTATGTGTGGAAATGAGAAATTAATGATATGTTAAATATGGTAACTGGACTATTTTGTGGGACGGACGAAAATGGAAGACTATCTTTTTTGGGATGGAAGGAGTATGAATTTATAACTGCAATTAAGCATCATTCTGAACCCCTTAAATGAAGTATAATTTTTCTTGCAAAATCATTAGCTCCAAATCATATATCCGGTTAAAGATATACGAGATTCTTTATTCTGTTTTATATTCTAATAAACCGCGTGAAGTCATATGCATAATAATATTATTTCTTATATATGCATGCATAGAATCGAGGTATTATATCAAAATATTAAATTTAATAAACAATAGACACAGAAGATGTTGATTGGGTTAAATTACCATCCCTAATATCGCGGTCCTTTGATAAACAAGACACTCAATAATTAAAGTTAAATTAAGACATAAATAGTTGAGGAAAATGAAATTGATCCTTCCAGAATCAGATCTAAGTACGCTTAAAACTGTATCTCATTTTTTGTTTTTTCAACACGTCAAAATAATAACATAGGGTCACCTTAATTCCTTGTAGATGCAAAAGGGCATTAGGCCGCAGCCAGCCAGTCCCTGGATTTTCTGTTTGTCATTTTACCCGTCGTGGAATGTTCTTTAATAAAATACTTATTATTATATTTGACCTAGTTGACCCTCTCAAGTTCATGTCATGGCCTATGATTCGTCCTACCATTGTACCATGTATGCCAGTTTTTATAGGGTTAATTCACAATAATTACCTACTTCTAAGGATATATATATATTGATAAGAATGGTAAAAGTTTTCTATGTTTGTCATTATTTCAAGAATCGAATGATGTTATGAATCTAAAGTGATACCTCCGTACCAGAAAATAGCATATTTTCACATTTATAAATATTTAGAAAAAAAAATGGCAAAAGATTTAGTATACTTACGAAGTAAACTTTTACCTATATTTTTTAGTATACTATTATATTAACACTAATAATTTATCAATTATTAATACTAATTTAATTAAATAACATCACATAAGTAAATGTATAAAATAAGTATGAAACGCAAACTATAATTATAGACAAAAAAAAAAGTATGTATTAATTATGGAACGAAATGAATAGTTGACAGTGTAAGACGTGAAATTTGATAGTTTATTATTATTATTATTATTATTATTATTATTATTATAAAATTACGGTGCATTTATATATGGTAATTCAATCACTAATTGACATGCAATTTTCTAGTTATTCGAATGCTTACTTGGCGAATTTTGAAAGTTTAGAAACTTACTAAAATATATGAGTCTAATATATACCTAATTTTTAACATACTTTCTTATATTATATTTTTCCTAACTTTTTTTTTTATTATATCAAACTTAATTACTTTTTGCCTAATTCAATATTTTATTTTACTTTTCTAGTATAAAAATAATGAAAAGTCTTTCAATTATGAGTTATTGAAATTAATCTAAGTATATTAGCTAAATATTTTTAAAAAATTCAATCAAAATATAAAAATATAAAATTATATTATAATATTAATAAAATTGATTAGAAATCGCTACAATGCGTCACGGATTGAAAATAAACATAATTTGAATTATACTAACCATGTAACTAAAATTATTAGATAATTTAAACTAAACATTTAAATATAAAAGTACTTAATAATATTGATTAATAGAGCTAGATACGGATTGAGAATGTGACAACTTTTAAATTTTTTATGTATATAAATAAATTTATTAATGAATTTAATCTAAATATTAAATATAAAATTACTTAAAAATAAAAAAATAATTAATAAATAGTAATTAGACATCAGTACAAAACACCAATTGAGAATACAATATCTTTTGAATTTTTTATTTTTTAATTATCATAAATAATTTTTATATTAATTTTTTAATAAATCCAGTGTAACAAACGCGTATTAAACTAATATATATGTACACACGTTAATATTGTTGGATAAAAATAAATTTGGTCGAGATTCAAGTGTCTTTTTTCCAAATCATGATTAAAAATCATAAATTTGGGGTGATACAGAAACATAAATTCCAATTTGAACATATGGAAACATACAATAAATTCATGAATATACGTATTTTGTTTACATGTTCATTTTTCATTCAAATTAATCTCTTTGTCATTTGCAGAAACAACTCAAACAAGAAATTGAATAAAGAGACAAAAGATAAATTCCAAATACATCAAAATCTACCCTATGGAGTCACTCGTGACGTTTGGAAATAGTGAGATACAGTCATACAGTGAACTTGTGTAGAAATAAAATTAAATTGACAGAATGACATCAACCTTATGTCACATTGAGGTGTACTAAATGACAAAAGGGTACAAAAGGTATATAAAATCGCAAATTAGCGGTACCACGATGTCACGTGGCAGTCGGTGGCGTGGGCACATGAGACAATGACACACGGTATGATAGCAGTACGATTTTCTTTTGCAATAATTATTTTTGATGAATAATAAAATTAGGAAATGCTTTTGCTCAAAGAAAAAAAAACACACGGAATGCTGTTAAAAATAAAGAATGCATAAAAGTAGAAAATTGGTGAATGTTGGGCCAGGGTCAAGTTATGATCGAACCGTGGACGCTTACACATGTGCGTTATAAAGTTAGATATATGTATATATTAATTTTAGAGAAAGTAGTAGCGCTGAGATCTTAAGAAAACGAATAACATTAAAAGATCTTAAAATATGCTTTTCTTTTTAAGCTTCTCTCTATCTACTAGTGCTAATTAATTAATCAGAATCTATTGGTAAAACTTTTTAATAATTAAAAGGATAAGTTCGCGACTGAATAGTGACCAAATATTTTATCATGATTATGTGCTGTGTTGCATATATACCATATAATTTTCCTGATTTGAACCTTAATAAATAAATTATTTTTCCACTCAAATAAATTCTATGCAAGTCATGATTTGTGTGACTTGTTGACTTATTGTTTTTAAAAAACAAATATTTTGGCGTGTGGGCACATGTATAAATCAAATTAAAATAAATTATATTACTCTACCCAAGAAATAGACTTGATTGCGGGTAATTATTATATTGATTTAATAATTTAATTTATTATTGAATATAATTTTAATATCACATATTTTTTTATATATTAATAAATATTATCCTATCATATGTGTCTGTTTTCATGTTGTTAGTTTCGTAAAATATTCGGGTGCTTCGATTTCATCGAACCTAATATCTACCTAATTTAATATTTTTCTTTTATATATTTTTAATTAATTTAATTTTTTTTATTAATATATGTTACCTAATTTAATATTTTCATTTTATTATATGTTACCTGATTCAGTATTTTCTTTATCATATTGTGTCTGATTTAATATCTTAGTTGTATTCTACTACTATAAAAAAAAGTTATATTTAATTAGAAAAAAATCTATATATGATGATTTAATTTTTATTTATAATAAAAGTTGAAATAACTTTATTTTTAGAATCTCAAGTATTCTATTTAAAAAAATACGAGTTATAAAATTATTAAAAAGGTTAAATTAGTATAAAATAGATAAACTTGAATTTGGATATCTATTCCTAATATAATGCATTGAGAATAACATTAAAATATATATGAAGAACTATTATGCCAAAAAAAATAAAAAGAGAGTGAAACAACAACAACAACCAAAAGAAATACACCTAGAAAAATTAATTATTAAATATATTATAAATCTCCTTATCTAGTTCAAATATAATGCATTGATAACAGATTATTTATCCACTTGAACAAATGAATGTCTTACGCAGGAAAAAAAAAGGAACATAAAATAAAAAAAAAAATATTACATATATTACAAGTTAGATATACGACATTTTTTGATGGAATTATCAGTGCCTTATACATTTTAATTTTTTATATCACATATTCACATGCGACGCACGGGTGTTGTATATTTTACATTTTTACAAACTCAGTTGTCTACGGGTTTCCTTTCAAATTTAGCATTTTGCTATATTTTACAACTAATTACGTGACTCCCAGATAAAAATATTTAAATATTATATATTTTGAAAACAAGTCTTATTGTAATTAGAACATATAATGCTTCGATTTGTGTTTAAAAACTATTTATTCTGATGAATAATCTTTGTGTAAATACAAAAACAATTTTACGATTTGTGTGTACCATTTTCAGTATTATTCATTTAGTATTTTTAATGAGTGTTACCCTTTCTTAAATCCAGCATAATATGGAGTATTAAACTAGTTGATATATATCATTATATATAACTGAAAATTTAAATTTTAAAATTTAAAAACTGAAAAAATAAACTCTAAAATGAAAAATTAAACTCTAAAATAAAAACTACACCTTAAGAATGAAAAATTAAATTCTAAAATAAATAAGTAAACCCTAAACCCTAAATTTTTGTTGTATATCATCACATATAACTGACACAATCATCACATATAACTGATACGATAATAAACTTTTACCCAGTTCACCTTACTAATTGCACTTGCGGACATGTAATAAATTGTCATTGATTGCTACTTTGGATAATGATAAACTTGTTATCATATTTATTTATTTTTATTTTCATACATATTCTAATTGATTATATTTACATTCACTACTTTATTCACTAACAATTTATTAGATGCACTCGAGTGCTCCTGCAAAATGCACCGAATTCCTTATGTGTGATTGCATATGTAAGTTTTGTATAATGGTATATATATCTGTGTGATTGTATATGTAAGTTTTGTATAATGTTATATGTATATTTTGTAAGATAGTATATGAATGTAATATGGGATAATATATGGATGTTTTTGTGCGTGACGGGCGGATCAACTTGCTGACGGGAGTAACGTAAATGCTGACGGGTGGCGCCAGTTAGCAATTCCACCGTCATCATTTATAAAATATTAATTGGGCAGGCCTGGCCCAACCCGCTCCCAAAGCGACCGAGAACCCAGCCCAACCCGAGTCAATTTAAATCCCACATATGGCATGGGTGGGATTCGAACCCATGACCTCCTGTAAATATAGGAGTGGTGTTACCATCTCTCCAAGTCAATTACATTTTAGAGTTTATATATTTTTAATATATATTAAATATATAAATTAAATTATAAATTAGAATTATAATGAATTATATTATATTTATATTTATAAATGTAAATTATATTTATGAATAATAATATTATAAATACATAATATTATTACAAATATATTATATATATATATTATAAATATAATTATTTATAAATAATTATAAAAATTTATTATTCGAAATATATATTATTAATTACAAATATATTATTGTTTGTATATATTATTATTTATAAATATATAAATACATAATAATTTTATTTCATTTATAGATTTAAATTATATTTATAAATAATGATATTAAAAATATATAATATTATTATAAATATATATTATAAATATAATTAATTATAAATATATTATTTTGAGATATATATTATTAATTACAAATATATATTATATATAAATAATGATATATAATTATTTTAAATATATAATATATATTATTTATAAATAAATATATATTATAAACATATATATATATATATTAAATATATATTTTATATAAATAATGATATATAATTATTATAAATATATAATATTATTTATAAATATATAATAATTATATTGTATATATAAATGCATATTGTAATTAAATTAAGTTTATATTTAATTAGTTAATTATGTATGTTATATTATATTTATAAATAATTAATATAATTATATATTTTATTTTATAAATAAATAATTAATATTATTTTAAAATATATTATAATTAGAATATTATAAATTATATTTTAATTAAGTCACTGATGGCTTGCCCATCAACATCGTGTTTTTTTTTCTTAATTTTTCTGATGGATATAGGCCGTTAGCAAATTGCTGATGGCCTATGCCTGTTAGCATGGTGACCCGTCAGCAATCCGCCAATATATGCTAACAGCTTGATGCCCATCAGCATATCCCAATTTTTTTGTAGTGCGTTGTGTGATGATATATGTATATTTTGTGCGATTGATGGTATATATATATATATATATATATATATATATAGTGTGTGTGTGTGTGTGTGTATTTTGTGCGATGGTATATGAATATTATGTGCATCTAAAAGCATGATGCAACCGATCCCTTTTGTGTGATAGTATATTATGTTGTGTGAGATGATATATGAATATTTTTTGTAGTGATATATATATATATATATATATATATATATATATTGTAATATGATAAATGTTTGTGTTGACAATAATTATATTTATCACATATAATACTTATATATCATCACGTAGAATATACATATATCATCGAACAAAATATGCATATAACATTACCGAAAGAACTGAGTGCACCGTTTTAGGTGACCAGAGTTCATCATATACCATCTCATATTTACTTAGATTAGAAATAAAGTAAATAATTAATTTATCATATGAGTATAGATAGAAAAAAATATTTTAATTATATTAATCAATATTTTCTTAGGGGAATTTCTAAATACTAGACAAGAGAAAATATTTTTGTCAATAACCCAACTAATTATACAAAATATCTAATACTCCACACACAATCGTACATTGACAAAATTAATTCCTATTGTTTTAATGCTCTAATCTCAACTCAACCATCTCCTAGCTTCCTTTGAAAAAATTCCTCTCAGTTTCTTTCATTTTGCTGCAAAAACTCTCATGCAGATCTCAATAAATATCAAGAAATCAAATAATAAAAATATCAAATAAATGAGAGGAAAAAGCGATGATGAGAAAAAGACGCAAGATCTAATAGAAACAAATCGAACTGGTGTCCAATCGAAGAAATTATTGGAGAAGAAGAATAGTCCATCTTCAAAAGAAGAAAAGTCTAAAATCACGGTAAGTGTTTTGGTTTTCAATTCCAGCGAGAAATAGCAATTAGGTTTTCTGAGGAATTTTTTTAAATTAATGTGTGAAACACCATCATATTTTAATTTTTGGATTCAATAAGAAATTGAGATTATGTTATCTGAGAAACTTCTTCAAATTAATGTGTCAAACACCTCCGTGTTTTGGTTTTTCAATTCAGTAAGAAATTATGATTAGTGTTTTTTGAGGGTTTTTTTTCAAATTATAGTGTAAAACACCTTCGTTTTTTGATTTTTGATTCATTAAGAAATTGTGATTAGGTCTTCTGAGATTTTTTTCAAATTAATGTGTGAATCACCTTTGTGTTTTGATTTTTCGATTTAGTAAGAAATTTTGATTAGGTTTTCTGAGGATTTTCTTCAAATTATAGTGTGAAACACCTTCGTGTTCTGATCCAGTAAGAAATTCTGATTAGGTTTTCTGAGAAATTTCTTCAAACGGATCTTTTTCAAATTATGTGTGAAACATCTTCATGTTTTGCTTTTCCGATTCAGTAAGAAATCCTAAATTGGTTTTCTGAGCTTTTTTTTTTTTTTTAATTATCGTGTGAAACACCTTCGTGTTTTGGTTTTTTGATTTAGTAAGAGATTCTGAATAGCTTTTCTGAGAATTTTCTTCAAATTAATGTGTGAAACACCTTCGTATTTTTTTTTTCAGTTTATTAGAAAATTATGATTAATGTTTTCTAACGATTTTTGTAAGATTTAGTATAGGTTTTTATATACTCATTTGATATTCTATTACTATTTAGTGAGGAATTACAAATTGCTATGTAGTACGAAAAATATTATTTTATGCAAGTGGGATATGTAGTAAGAAGTTGCTATTGATTGATTATCGATCTTTTTTAGAGCTAGTGAGCCAATGAGGTCTACGAGCGCTATAATAATAAGGACTATTACAGACATAAGAGATCAACTGAAAGAGGATCATCTCAATGTGATGGCTAAAACCTCTTTCATATTGATGTTTAAGTGCATTTATGGTGAGAAATTAGTAACTGCAAATTGTAGAAAGAATGAGAAGAATATAACATCAATGATTCAGAATTTTAATAAAGATACGCGAAATATTAATCTTAGGTCTCATGATGTTGGGATACATGCATAAGATGTTATTTATTTTTGGGTTGATTGACGGAACACGTTGTATTGAGGTTTATAAGGGTAAGAAGTCCGAATGAGAATTCACTAATTGTATATTCAGTGGTGTGGAGGAGAAGGAGATGACTGTGAAGCTACTCAAATCTCGACTAACGTTAGTCCTAAATACTAAAGGTGATGTTCCATTTGAAGACACTGTCAAAATATTGTGTTTGATAACCATTTGTTCACTATTCTTCTGTACATTTGGAACTTCGATATCATGGGGGTGGGTTCAGTACGTTGAAAATATTGTCGAGATGAAGACTTATGACTGGTGTGAGGATATATCAAGTACTCTTGTTCAGTCCATGGTTGAGAAGCATGATCAGCCATCAGAAATTCTAGGATGCACTACATTTCTTTATGGTAAGATATTTCTTCATCAATTATAACTAATATTATTTCTTCAATTTTTATTTAACTAATATGGGATCTGTTTGAAAAAAACATTGCAGCATTGGCAAGAATAGCTACCCCGAGAGAGGGTGGCCGCATACCAAGGGTTCTGAAATAGTATTTGCCTGGTGTGTGGAAAAAAGTGAACAAGGACAGCTTGCTAAACTTGTCGGACGACAAGGTAAATAAATGTTCAAAGTTGTTACTTTATTTCTGCCTTGGCTTTATAATATAGAAATAATTTTCGGCATAGAGTTAGTAATAATAACATACTATAAGTAATTAAAATATTTTTAATTTGGATATGTAGTAGGAACACACAACATAGAGTAAGAAATTTAACATATGTAGTAGGAAACAGTGACATTAATTAAAGAATTAAACGTGTGATATTACTAAATTACAGGTGATCAATGGTTGTCTAACACCCAAAATTAATGAAGCGGTCATGTACCTTGAAGACTGTTGTCAATGAAAACCCAAAAGGTGAAGTTGAAACTCCGACAAAATACTAAAGCGCCATTGATTGAGTGGGGAAGAGTGTAGGAAATCAGAAACTGTTGGATGAAAATGAACATCTTCAAAAGGAAAGGCATCAAATGGATGAAGAGCTAGTGACTGTGTAAAAATTATATGAAGATCATCTGCTGCAACACAATGCTATAAAAGCCCAATACACAAGTCTCGAGCAAGAAAACCAAAATTTGAAGGATAGGATTAGTGTGTTGGAAGCTGAGTAGAAATTCACAATTCAGGTTGAGGATAATGATTTACAAAATTTGAATAGGGACCAGTTGACATACAACAAGGCTATCGATATGCTGAGGAACTGAGAGGAAATCAGGTCAAATAAATGAAGCAACAACGAAAATTGTTACCCTTACAAAAGAAATTGAGTTTCTTAAAAAAGAGTAGATCAAGAAAAACGAAGTCATTGTGGATCTTAATGCTGAATTATTCGCAATTCAGGTTGAGGATGAGGTACATGCAAACACCACAACTCATATCAAAGGGGAAAAATAACGTTGAAATTGTTGAAAGTAAACAAAATTTAATGTACTAGAAGATCAAGAAAAAAAAAGAAGAAGACTAAGAGAAAAGATTATGATTATGGGTAAGGGAGAAAGAAATCAAAGACTGAGGAAGAGGTTCCCGATTGCAACAAAATAGTGGATTGGGAATACACTGCTAGTCAAATCAAATTCCTCAAAAAGTAGATAGACAGTCACCGACAAATTGTAGATGAGATTTGCCTGCAGAATGTTTGGAAAGATTTATACTATTGGGCCAAAAAGGGATAATGTAAGATTTCTTACTTTATGTCACGGTTTAATACTATATGTCACTGTTTCATACTCGTGTAGTATTTCTTTTCTTTTTCTTGACAACATGGAGACAGTTTTCTATAACAATGAAAATCTCATCCTCGTGACTGTAGAGAATATCTTCGATATATTAAGATGTAAATACATGAGTAATTGTGTAAGTAAAAAAAAAGTCTTAAGATTGTGATAGTTCATGCACATTATTTGATAGTTCATGTAAGTTTCTTGTTATGTACAATGACAAGTGTATTCTTATTGTTAACTCATTACATTATTTTTAGGTGATTTATACCTATGAACTACACTTTTTGAAAATAAGTAATTCGGATGACAAGATAGTGATAGTTCATGCACATTATTTGGTACGTTCAAAAAACTTGGTTGGCATACATTAGTGTCATTTTCAATCATATCGTATCATAACATCTTTCTGCCAAACAAAAAAATGTAGACCTATATTGTTTTGCAAAAACCTGTCAACAATCCCATTTACAAACAGGTGGCGGATGCATCGACAATCAAGGATGTAGTTGTTCTTTTCCCAATCGTGTCGACAAGATACAACAAAGAAACAAAACCATTTCACTGGATTCTCTTAGAATATAATATTTCTTCAATCAAATGTAGGCTCTACAACTCCATGAATCTTAGTAATAATAGAAATGATGCATTACATGAAGACGCAAAAGTTATGGTATGAAACATCTTTACTTAAATAATGTGAGTTTCAGTTAATTTCTTACTTAATTTAGTAAAAACACCATTCATTATTTTTTTCAATTAACAGAAAGAACTTATAAAGACAAATGTGGCTGAAATGTTAAGCAAGGATAGAGAGCCTACTCACTTACCACTGGAGAGTGTGAGAGAAATCCATCAATAAGGAGCAGACACATAAGTATTTTAAATAACATTAATAGTTTATTGTTGCATACTAATTAACTTATTGTTCATATAAATGTTCTCATGTTAATCATTTCATGTTCCAGGAATGACTGTGCAATTTATGTTTGCTACTTCGTGAAGCAAATCATGCAAAAGGAGAAGATTCCAAAAAAGCTTTGAAAAGATGATCTTCAAGTTTTCAAAGAAAAGTTTGTAAAGACTATTGTAATGAATAACTAGAAATTAAAAAACAAATATTTTGGAAATTATTTGTTTTCTATTTTGATGTGACTAGGATCTAGTAAGAAATTTGATGTGCATTTATTTTTTATTTTGATGTGATTAGGATCTAGTAAGAAATGTTTTGATGTGCATTTTCTCTTTCTATTTTGACGTCGGTATGATCTAGTAAGAAATGGTTGGATATGGTTGTGTGCTCTATTGAATTGTATATCTATCAAAATAGCGAATCCCAAGATTCATGCAGTGTATATGCATGATTTGAAATTGCATGGTTTCAATGTATCATCAAATTTATATGATTACTTGTATGTATGTGTGTTCAATGATTTAGTATACTTATAGTAGGAAATATGTTCAAAATTTAAGGAATCTTGGTGTTTCGGTAAGAAATTCACATATTAAGTTTTTTTATATGTAAGAAAATCTTAGTTACGTAATATGTGAATATCTTACTCAAACCAGAGTTTTTTGGTCTCAATGTGTGCATAAAATTTTTGCATAATGCACTTACAAAAGCATTAAGTAAACATATCCGTTGGGCAAACATCAACACATTAGCAAATGCACATAAATTCATACCCAACTAAAAAACAATAATACAAGTAAAAAATGCGTATATGCTGTGATTATTTCAAATAACTAGTAATATCAGTAAAAATCTCATTTCACTAAAAAAATAGTACATCGATGGGAGTTAGTGGAAAAACCTGCTCACAAGGTATTTAGGTCTACTAGAGAGTGAAAAATCTAAACAAGAGGTTCGGTGTATTTTCTTTAATTATTATTGCCGATATGTCATATCTACTGCATTTCATCGCTCTCAAAATATGTTCTCCTCTAGACAATTGCCTCTTACATTTAGATCTTCCAGGAGGCCTCCTCAATCCTGGTGAGACAATAAAAGAATTGTCAGGATGGGCTTGGGGTTAGTCAAACATTAAAACGGGATGAAGGGGTGCTGAATAGGACTTTATCTAAATATATGCAAGACAGAACTCATCAACTAAAAGATGCAAAGGTCTGCCTTCACTCATTATGCATGTGATCCCATACGAACATGGTAGACCGGTGATTTGCCATTGTCAACAAGAACAAGTGCGTTCCAAAATACCAACCACAATTGAAGGAACATATTGCACTTTGTAAACTGAATCAGACGACCCAACAACAATCCATGTCCTCCCTTCATCAATGATCATCGTAAATTTCTTCTCAATTGACGGGCAGAATAAATTGGTCCAATTCGACAACTAGCTCTTCTATCTGAGAACAAATTAAACAAATGAATTATTAATTTCTTATTTTATGAATTGGAAATATATATACAAAAAATCACAATTAATTTCATACTAAATCAACAGGAGATTTCTTACTATAAAAATCATAATTAATTCCACACTAAATCATCAGGAGATTTCTTATTGTAAAAAAATCATAATTAACTTCATAATCAACTGGAGATTTCTTAATATATGTCTTTCTAGGGAAATTCAAGGTATTTTTATATGATTCAGAAAATCATCAAAGAACAAAAAGTGTTACATACGAAAAAATAATCTCATCATCTTCACTCTGTTTGAGTTGGTCAAAGCTGTGTTTGATTAGGAGATGTCTTGCTAGAATGATTCAACTATTAAATGATTCTTCTGCATTAGAGCTCATCTCTCCATGTCTTTGCCCAACGAAATACACATTATCCCAGTGGCATGGATCAATATTTTAAAAAAACTCTGTGTCATGCGTCTACTTTCTTTTAACAGATCATTCATGTACTATTGATATGCTTCGAGTATGGGGGCAAATGCACAACTCATCAAAAGCCAAATGATTCTATTTCGCGAGCCCTTAGTCTCCATTTTCCCACTAAATTTGTCCTTCAAACTCATGCTCAGATGGTTTAAATAATATCCATGGGGAAGACCCTGGGTATATTACTCATGGCCTCAAGTAGACAAGGGTTCCTATCTAAAACAAAAGTTACCATACGAGATGGTGAAATAATTTCCCTAAGGTTTTCTAAAAACCATTTTCAATTTACAGTATTTTCAAAACCCACAACAACAAAAGCTAAAGAGTATAAACCTACATATATGACAACAAATGAACAAAAATTAGAAAAGTAATTATAAAAAATGAGTGGTAATACATGTAGTAGGAAATATAGTAAGTAGTATATTTAGTAGGAACCTCACCTCTATCACCATCCTTTCATGTAGCAACTAACAAATGTCTTTTGAACTTCTCCCTTAAATACGTTCCATCAAGAAACAATAATAGACTACAAAAGTTAAGTCCATCAATACAACCTTTCAAAGATATGAGAACTTTTAAAAATTTGTAAGATATTGCATTGACATCCAAAACAACACGTGAGCCCGAGTTCGATTGTGAAATAGATTTAACATGGCTGCTTAACATTTTGAATGAGTCATTGCCATCACCATGGATGCACTTCTTCGTCTTCTCAACACCATCAAATGCGATGGTGTGCAATATTCCAAGACTATATTCATGCAAAAACAACTTTACAATATCAGTCGGCCAAGTTTCTAGATTCTTACGCACTTGGTCTACAATCAAGTTACAAACCAAATCAGCACACGCATGGTTATGTATCAAAGATCGAATACATGAACCACATGTATGTACGCTGTTCATTATCTTCACATAACAACAACCATTGTTAGGCTCCAATGATGCATACACATACCAATTGCGATCTTAATCATGTTGGTGAAACTCTTTTTGAATCATTCTTCCCTAATCAAAATCAAAGCCGACACCAATTGCGATCTTAAGCAGTGCAATACAAAACTCTCTGGCACCACCTTCAAATTTATGACCAACACCCGTAATTTTATCATCCCAACCATCCATTAAAAGAGTCTTTTTAATCGAGGGACAAAACAGAGGAAGTAAATCTTTTTCAACACCATTATTGTCGACAACCGTAAAAAAACTATTATCATTATAAGACAAACAGGTGGACTGCTCACAAATTGCAATAGGATCTTTCTTTGATATTTCAGCTGTCAGACGATCCAAGTTATACAACACAACCAACGCCACCATAGGATTGAAATCATCATCAGTAGCCAAAACACAATTAGAAAACCACAATGCGAGTAATGCATGGTGAAATTATCTTTGTGGAGTTTCTTCCACTGATTTTGTATTTTGAGCAAGAGTTTTTCGAATGAATCACCAATATCCATTTTGTAAGCTAAAATCTAACCATTATACAAGTAAAAAAAAAAGATCTCAGTGCAAATAGCATTAACTACAGTTTAAACAAAAACAAAAGGTCAGAAAAATAGTCAAAAAGTAAGAAATAGTTTGTTATGATTAACATAACGTAAGCAATAAAAAGTGGGGGGAAATGCATACATATTCAAATTCATACTTCATCCTTAACTAAAAACTAATAAAATCGACAGAATTCTATCAAATAAACACATGTTAAACTAATTACTCTAAATAGTTTAATTAGATTATCAGAAGTTGTACTCGAATCATAAGCCATCGATTGTACTTGAATCTCAATTGTGCGAGAAGAGAATAATACGAGTGTGGTATAATCGAATCCAGGATAAACAAGAAATTATGAAAATATCAAAACAATCAATTGTACTCCATTGAATCGTATATCCAAGAACTGAATCAGAAATTGTCAATCCAGTCGATTGAGAGAGAAAGCGATTCGGGGAGAAAAATATCAAAACAATGCGTGTACTTTTTTTTCACAAAAAGCGGTCGAAAGTAAAATGGGGAAGAAAAACAGGGATATGGGTAGACTTTTTGAACAACAACAACAAAAAAAAAAAAACGAACATAACTTAAAATTAAATATAAGCTAACCGATAAGTTAATCTCTATTTGGATGACCATTTTATAATTCCCTCTATTTTCTTTAATCAATATTTTATTATAAGAACGCGAAATAAACGCAAGCCTAGTTCTGGATGATGATGTTACCTGGTAGTCACTCTATTCCCAGACAAATACTTGTGTTAGGTCAGATTAATGAGTCATGACCCGTTAGACTATCTGACTCAATACTATAATGTATTGGTTTTTGTACTGTGACTTATTTGTTTTTGTACTGTAAAGTATTATTTCTTCATAAATCTCTGACCCGTGCTATGATGTATTGATTTTTGTACTATGATGTATTGATTTTTTATTATAATATATTGATTTTTGCACTATAATGTATTGATATGAAATTTTGGCCTAACGAATGATCCGTTAGTCCGACCTAATAAGAGTGTTACCTTTATTCCCAAATCCAAACGTCGTATGCAGGACTTTAGAGCTCTCATTTGTATACGATAAATAACTATATGCTTCTAATATCATCTCAGTTGAATCTCCCTTGACCTATAGAATATAAATGTAAGAAGACTGATTAATCAGTTAATTGGGTTTTATTGCTACCATATCTTTAAAATAATTTTTATTGGCATGCTTAAAACTCCAACAATTTGGTTAAGCCCAGTTTATATAATGGAGACCTTAACAAAATTCTCGTAAATTTTTTATATAGAAGTGGCGATAATAAGAATTTTAAACATATAAAACTGAAAAAGTCAGAATTAATTTTACCTTATTCTGTATCTGAAGTAAAATCAATGATATCTAGTTATTCATGTAAATGATTACTTTTGAATTTTTGGCCCTATGCAAATACTAGTAAATATTTTCTTTTTGATAGCAAAATTTCAGTTTGCGTGTGCTGAGAGGGCGGGGGTTGGTGGCGGGGGATGGGGGGTCCACCATGACATGATGACAATGTCATTATGGAGCAAGTTTAAGATTGGATTGGTCAATTCTAATGGATCAGATGAGCCGGGCCCAATAGAAATTCACACGAGGACAGTATTAATTTCGGGTTAGGTCCAATTAAGGTATGATGGAGTTGAGATGTGAGTTGGACCTACTTTACTCCCCGGTCATATCTTTTCTTTGTTTTTGCTAATGGTTAATAAAATACTCGGCTGCCACAATACAACGTTTTCCGGACCATTTTTTTTTTAATTTTAGATTTCTTCTAATAATATTTACTAGTATTGTACCGTTCGTTGCACGATAATTTTTTATTTTATTTTATTTAAAATAAAAAGAATTATTTAAATTGTATTAAAATATTTAAATAAGTAATTATATATATGTATACATTATATATATATATATATATATATATATATATATATATATGTGTGTATGTATATTTTGGTAAGAACCATCACTGGTTCTCACACCAAAGATAGTTTTACCATAACTGCTCCCTATATATAAATCATCTAAATATATTTAATGATCGAATAGTATTCAAAATGATATAACCTAATTTATAAAAGGATTGTTATTAGACGAAATATACTTTACAAATTATGATAAATTTCCTTATACACAACATTTGTAGTTTTGTTAACATGTTTATTCTCATCATCGTCGATCAATATTTGTAAACCTATACGATTGGTCACCCTTGATATACCAACGTATAACTGACCATGGCTGAAAACAGGCTTCTTCAGGAAAATTCCAACGTGAGAGAGATATTGTCCTTGAATTTTGTTGATCATCATAGCATATGACACGATCAGAGGAAATTGTCATCGTTGGAACTTGAAAGGGAACCTCGAATTGGATGGTATGACAGTCATTTTAAGGATTAACAACAATTCACCTGCATTGCTTCCTTGAGAAATATTAGCCTATACATTATGACCGTCAAGTAAACAACTAACATTACATAACACAAGGGAATGATCGATATTTCTCAACAACATGAGTGGAATTCTAATTTTTAGTTTTAGCTCATAGAGGCAATCCATAACATTTAATGGTATTTAAAAACTCTAGTGAGGAAACGTCCTACAATATGTCAATGTTGAGTCAGATTTGCATGCATTATCAGAGCTAAGATATACTTCACATTCCCCCTTTAATTTTATGACATCATATATTTATTAATCAAATCGACGGCATCAAGTGTTGGGGAAAGAATAGCCCCGACCCTCCAAATAAGCGAAACATTCAGCATGTAAAATTAGAAGGTTCTATGGATATAAGAATAATTCTCAGATTTCACGATGTTGTTAATCAATGTTATCAACATCAGATTATCAACATCGATAACAGAATATAAAAGTGCAGCGGAAAATAAAAATAGAGAACACGATTAAACAAAATCAGTTCACAAGTAAATACTTGTGAACTTGGGTGTACAAACCCGTAAACTATATTACTTTCGATTCACGTTCAATACACAATAATAAAGTAATATATGAAAACTAAATATCAAGAAACTTGATACTAAATACTTGTTGCCGAAATGGCAAGATCTCTTCGGTTGGTCACGCAACTTCCAAGATCTTGTTACTCACGAACGTTGGCCTCCAAGTAGTTTTCTTCACCGTGTTCTTCTTCCTTTCTTGTGCGTCTTTTTGCGTCAATTCTCCTCCAAGAATTTCGTGCGTAAAATCCCTATTAAAAACGTGTGTGGAAGTGTAGGATTACTTGTGTCTTAAATAGACAACTAAGAATCCTAAACTTGGTAAAATCCAAAAACAAATCCTAAACACAATTTAGGAATAATTAAAGTCTTGTGCATAAACTAGGAAACATAAAATTGTCCTAAATCTAGTTCCCTAATTTATTTTGTGCCCAAGAAAGGCAAATAACAAAATAGGAATTAT
>BMAC01000004.1:3127095-3141337 GCA_014905375.1 Phtheirospermum japonicum | reverse complement strand
TTAATTTTTTTAATATTAATTAGGGTATCCATCCTATTTATGTTAAGAAAACTCCTACATAATTAAAAAAAACTAAATCATCATTAATATTAAAAATTATTTATGAGATCAATTCAAATAAAAAAGTATTGAATCGTAATAATATTTGATAGTAACATGTTGATAGCCAATAAAATAAATAATGAATTATGTTGTCATTTTAATATAATTTAACTTAAAAATATGGTCAAATTACTTTTGAGAAAAAGTGACAAATTTGATATTATTTGGACTCACAATAAAAATAATAATAACAAAAAAACATAAAACTCACAATAAAAATCAGAATAACATAAAAGTGATATATATATATATATATATATATATATATATATATATATATATATATATATATATATATATATATATATATATATTAATCTTGTTATTTTAATATTAATTAGAGTATCTATTCTAATTATATTAAGTAAATTCCTACATAATTTAAAAAAGAAAAATAATCCTATGTGACTTTTTTTCTCTCTTACATGGTTTTTTTTTTTTTTATTGTTTTCACTGTCTAGCATGGATTGTAGGTCTACAATTTCATGTGAAGATAATTTTTTCTCCGCACAATGAGCAAATGATAGTGTAAGTATTAATAAAATATAAATATTAAAATGATGTTGAAGGGGTTAGTATGTAAAATATAAATGCATACCTAACAGAATAAATTTAATTTTGAATTTCAATTGAAATTAAGTATGACATGAATGCTTTCAAAATTAATGTGTTTAGCAACATTTGCTTTCAGAGGCGGTCTTCCTTTTTTTTTTTTTTTCGAATTAGTTGATCTTTTTTCAAATCTATTGTTGTTGATGTCATAGTATTTATTCCACTTAGTGTTGGGTTTGCACTTGTATTTGTTTACGCGATTTCTGAGATATTAACAAAATACATTATTTTATGAGATCAACTCAAATAAAAAAGTGTTGAATCGTAATAATATTTTATAAACAACACGTTGATAGACAATAAAAGTAATATCAAATTATATTGTATTTTGAATTTTTGTATAATTTAATTAAATAAAGTGATCAATTTATTTTTGAGAAAACGTGACGAATTTGATATGTTGGATTCGAAATGAAAAAAAAAAATAACATTTTTTTTAAAAAAATAACTCAAAATGAAAATCAAAATAACATATAAGTAATTATATATATATATATATATATATATATATATATATATATATATATATATATATATATATATATAATGTATATAAGTATATATATATTATATATATATATATATATATATATATATATATATATATTAATTCTTATTATTTTAATATTAATTAGAGTATCTATTCTAATTATGTTAAGAAGATTCCTACATAATTAAAAGAGGAAACTAATCCAAGGTGGCTTTTTAATTAAAAAAAGAAACCAAATCATAATAATATTAAATAAGGTATCTATCATAATTATATTAATAAAATTCCTACATAACTAAAAAAAGAAAATAATCCTACGTGGCATTTACGTGGCATTCCACTCATATTTTTTCTCTCTCCAGACCTCTCCTTTAATATATATATAGATATAGATGTGGAAAATTAATTTTGTTGAAATTAATTTTGATAGCTAAATATTTAATTCATATATAATTAAATTTTATAATATTATTTTACGTATTTAGTAGATAATAGTAGTATATTTATTTTTTCAAAATTGATTTTCGGTGAGAGAGAAATAAATTATGTAAGTTAGTCATTTGAAAAGAGAAAGTATATAAAATTCCACATTGAAAATGTAGGGAAGTTTATACACTTTAAGTTAAGAGTAAGTTATATTGAGAATCATGTGATTAAGCTCATACATTAGTTGGTTGTAATTGTGGAATTGGGCCTAGGCCTTGGCCCAGAATCTTGAAAATTGACGCTCAGGACTCTTTGGGTGTTTGGGTCATGGGCCATGGGTCTCTCTTGGGTTATATAATAATGGTTTTGAACCAATTCAATTTTATTTTTGAACTCTTCAAAGGAGAATGAATTCGACTCATTATCTTTTGTTGATGATGGAGGTAGTGGCTGTAGTGGGGAATTAAAGCCACTAATTGCAGCTGTTTCATCCTTTCAAATTCTCAACCCCTACAGGTGAAGTCTATAAATACTCTTAGAAGAAGACACACTGAATCAACTTCATTCTGCATATTTTCTGCACTAAAAGCTGGGCATGGGCCATGGGTATCTCTTGGGTTACATAATATTAGTTTTGAACCATTTCATTTTTATTTTTGGACTCTCCAAAGGAGAATGGGCTCGACGCACTAAGATGCTCAAGTCTTTTGGTCAAATGAAGATGGGTTCAACCCCTACAAGGTGAAGTCTATAAATACTCTTAGAAGTTTTAGGCAGAAGACACACCGAATCAGCTTCATTTTGCATATTTTCTGCATTAAAAGTTTCAAGCATTTGTTTAAAATTTTGTACTCGATTTCACACTTTTTGAAGTGTGGTGTGCTACAACTTCAAAGACGTTAAGTCGTTGTATCTTTGGGGATATTATATCAATTCCGTCAGCACTACACTGGATGTATTTGTCTTGCGAAAAGAAATCTTTCTCATTTGCTTATCGGTCTAATATGGTTCAGATCTTTTAATTTTACCTATTTTCCAATTTTATTTTTAACAGTTGTAAGAACTATAGTACAATTGAGTAGCGATTTTATATATATATATATATATATATATATATATATATATATATATATATTGTAACAATTCCATTCCTGAGGTTTTCATCGGTGGCGGCCCCTAAGATGTTCGAAAAAGTTGATCACAGAATGTATCTTACATGGCCTTAAATTTACTTGTAAATAAATTGTGTCACGGAATTTTGAATCGATACAATACAACCACTTGATCTATACTTTGAAGGCCCACGTTTCTTTTAATACCTTAATTTCATATTGCTTTATCTTCAAGTCTAACTATGATTAGAGAAATTAAAAAAAAGTCCAACTATGATTAAAAGTCTTATTCATACTCATTGAAAGAGAGTTTTCTAGTTGCCCGTGTTTTTACAATTCTTTGGGTCTTTTGATGATCTCGAACTCGCTTTCCTCTATAAATAAATCTTTGAATTCTTTTGTGTGTCAATAATCAAGGTTTGCAAGGTCTTCAAAATTTTTATTTAGAAAAACTGAAAAGGCCGGTTTCTGGATAGGAGTTGTGCAAAATACACACACATAAAAAGAAATTAAAGTATACAAATTAGTCATGCTTATATCCTTTATAAGGATCACCGCGTTCACCTCATAAGTCATAACCTAAACATAAACATGTCTTCATAATTCGTATAAATCATCAGGTTTGATGTGGATGAATTTTATGTTTCATTCTCTATTTTATATGATATCTTAATACTTTAAATAAATGTTGTGTGTATATGTCTTCCATCAACATTCAGTGATTTATATGATTGGAAATAACATAAGAAATGAAATAAAAGATCATTTTCGAATACTTTATAAAGGAAAGAAAAAATCGAACAAGATATGGGTGTAACATATAAGTATTGTAGTTATTGTTGATCAGAATTAATGTCTCGATGTAATGATATAATTATCATTATTTGTTTTTAATTTTTTAAAAAAAGTGCTCATAAACACTTCAAATCACCAACTCCAAACGAGACTAGTAACTGAAACCAAGCCTTAAAATATAGAGATTTGGTGGTCTTCAACATTCGCCCTTATTTCCAATGAATACATCATTTAATTATTAAATACTTATAGATTTTGGTCAAATAGTTGACATAAAATAAAAACTCTTTCATCACACTGTTGAAAAGAGTAGTTTGCATTGCACGCTTGGCACAAGTCAAATATTAAGCATCATTATGTCCTTTCATGAACTTTTTGTGCTGGATTTTCACCTAATCTTGTTGTACGCGCCTCCTTTCTTTAATTAAACACTTTTTAATCCACAAGCTTGCCTGTTTCTTAATAGATATATACATTAATTCTTGTAGCAGCCGGGATTGCTAAATTGTAATTTGGTGAGATAAAGGCCCGTTATCGGTATTTATCCATGTTACATCATTTTTAACCCAAAATATAGCCACCTCATCAAAACTACAAAACTAAGCTGTACTACAAATCAGAAATTAATACCCAGTGGGCCATGAGTCATACATTGGGCTCGTTTGCTTTCTATTCCATTTAAAAGTGGAGAACCAGATCCATCTCAAATTATTGGGCTTCAATTAATTTCGCTTAATAAAACCTTCGAATTATTTGAAGGTTGTTATAAGTATCTGCTAATTTATACAAGTTAGTAATATTTTGGACGCTGAGCAAGTAAAATAAATAAAAAATAAATTTGAATACCCAATCAACAACTAAAATCTTATGTTGAGTATTGCAAAAGCAAATTGTATTACAATTAATAGATCAACATCTCCTGCATTCAGTACTCACACTATTTGTGTTTAATGACTTCTACAAATACTTGTATCTAAAATCAAATATTGAGAAATTTGTCCCAAGTACACGAAGCCGCGAAAACGTTCCCTGCGACCCAACTCGGAACAAGTCCTTGCTCATGTCCTGTGCGCCAAAGTGGTGTTGCGAATCGAGTCTAATATGTATGGATATCAGTGTTAATAAGTTATGTGTAAATAGTGGAGAGATTCATTATTGTTTTGAATATGGAAACTAAGAAAATAGCTCGTGAATTTAGAATTCTTCGAATTCCACGTCACGGCCGGATCTAGTAAATTCGTTAAAACACGAGCATAAACAAAGACAAGGAGACGATTCAACAATCACGAACACAAAACACAAGTGCCTTTCCATAAACACCAATTCGTCCCGATTAACATATTACAACAACCAGATACAACAGATGACCACAACAACCTATCATTGCATATTTAAAGACGACACAAACTCCTGGCGTGGCAGCAATTTCAAAGATGACAATCGGCAAGCGTGAGCGGATCAGACACCTCAACGGATGGCCATTGATCGCATTTACGATAACGTCATAGCAATAAATGCATTTGCGCCGAGAAACAGGATATGTAGGAGCTGTGAGAGAGGAAAATAAATAAAGCCACCGAAAGAATAAAGGAAGAACAAAACGTAACAAGTGAGAAAACTAGTGAAGAACAAAAGGACATTATAATTAGGAAAATGACGGAAAATAAAGTTAGTTTTGGAATGAGGCCATTAAACCATTTGGGTTTAGGCTCCATTTCAAATAATATGTTGGGTCAAACAATTTCTCTCGGTCTTGTGCAAGTGAATAATAGACTGAATGAACTAGTAGTGAACGTAACCAACGAAGTTCATACTCATCTATGCACAAGAAGGGTGTGGTGACCTTTCAAGACCAGAGAAACATATTCTGAGCTTTAACACCACTAAGTCCTATCCTAGTGTATTCTAAATAGGATAAGAACATAGAAGGAGCCTAATCCAAAAAGAAATATTGCAAAACAAGGCAAGCCTAGTGTCTCTAGGTGGGGCAAGATTTTTAGAGCTGTGCTACACAAAATAAACTTTCAATTTCAAGATGTTTTCACAAAAATTATTTTAATAAACATTCGCAAAATGATATATATTTTTTTAAACCCCACGCCCTTATTTTCTACCTTCTTTTCAAAGGCTACACATATTCTCTTTTTTTCCAATAAGTCCACATGAAAGAAAAAAAATGTCCTCCCCTCATGACTTAATTTTATTGGTCCAAACAAATTATCATTTTAAGACATTCTCCAAGGGATCTCTTCTCTGCAAATTTAACATTTATTGAACATGAATTATGTCAAGCATATATTAACTTCATTAGCATTTTTAAAGGATTACTCCATTGGATGAAAATTCTAATGAAACAATTACAAACATTTCAAAAAACTCGGAACATAAAACTTTGTTTATTAACCAGGATTATGTTGGTAATTGCATTCACACTGCATTCAAAATTGTCTCAAACCCACCACAAGAACATTAGAAAACTCAAAAGCACGAAACAAGTTTCAGAATTTTCTCGTCTTAAAATTCCTGAACACGTTTTCACTTTCTGTTAATCCACTCTCTCACTGTCTCTCCAAGAATACGGATTTCCATCACACAACACGAATCGCACCTTTTTCAGCATTTTCCTCATTCCTCTCTCTAAAGAGTATCCATTTTAATGACTTTAGCAGTTTTTAGCATCTATTACATTCTACAACCCAAAAGGATGGGCTTACGGTCATTTCACACAGTTTAGGAATATGTTGGTTATTATAATTAAATTATTGCCTTTTCCATCTTTGCCCCTATAGTTAATTAATTGTTTATTCATTGTCTATTCCGTTTCCGTATAAGTTAATCTAGATAAATGGAGTTGTGTGATTTTAATATAACTAAATAGGGGGTACACATGAAAATTAAAAGGCAACTACATATTAAATGTCGTAACAAGCATGTCTTCTTTTGGGACACCAGAAAGAGTAATGTGGCCTATCAATACTCATTTATGAGTGAGGGGTATCAAAGGAGATGCATTATCGGGAACTAGACGCAATGAACAAGAAAGCATCATGACGAGCCAATGTTTTTATTTCCATTCGAGAATTCGGGCTAAATACTATCAACTACGGATCGGCGCTGCTTTAGATTCATTGTCGCGACAAATCACCTAAGCCCGGGTTAGTATTAATTTAATCCGTAAACAAACGCAGAGCTCGATTGAGAAAAAGATTAATTTGTCAACTAACAATCGACAAATATTTCTAACCAAATGCTAAATCCCAATCAATACTAGGTTTTCTCAGTCGAAGCAATTTCCAATAATAAGTAACTAACCACAAATAATCAAACACAAAAGCAAAACAACATACTATTATTGTTACACCAAGATAAATATGAAAAAGTACTTAATTCTACACAACAAGCCATGGATATAGAAAAAAAAAAAAAATCAAAGCAAAACAAAACAAAACAAGCATACCAGAGAGTATATATGTTACCAATGTCAGCAGTTGTTGGCTTTGAGCACATCCAAAACGAGCCGCGTTTTGGTGCACATGAGCTCCACCTTCTTAAGGTAGACCTCCATCTCAGCCTTCTTCAGCTCAAGCCACTGGTCTTCCCCCTCCACCCCTCTCCCCCCTTCAAAAGAGCTGGGCCCCAATCCTCGAGATGTTGGTCATATCCACGCTTACGTCACTCATACTCACGACCTCGGCCACCGCCGACACCTTAATCGCACTACCACCATTCGCCGCCACGTCAGCAGCCTTCTTCGCTTTAGCCCTCTTCTTGCCCGCCACCATTCTCTGGCCTTTAATGTACTCGTTCGCCCAAGCGAGCTTCGACAGTTCGAAAGCCCTCTGCTCGTGGGCTTTCAGGCTCCTAGCGCCGCCGCTTGCCTCCCTGCGCATATTTTTGTCGTATTTCGTCTTAAACTTGCGCATCTTATGCTTCAGCTGATCCTTGGTGGGGTCCACGTTCAAATCAGCCTTGACGAAATCGCGGAAGGCATCCAAATCCGCGAAAGGGGCGGATTTGTTCTTCTCGGCGAAACGGATCATCCCATTCAAAAGGGCGATCTCATCCTCCTCACTAAAGAGCCTCTCGAATTGAGCGAGCTTTTTCTTTGACCTCTGGGCCTCCGATGCCTTCCCGTCCGCAGCCCGCTTCTTGCTGGTTGCGGGATCAGAGGTACCGCCGCCGTTGAGTTTCTTTGAGCCATCCCTGGCCTTGGCAGCTATCGCGCTGAGTTTCGGATCGGGCCCGTCGGAGTCAGATTCGGTCCCGGGCTCGTCGGAGTCCGAAGAGGAGGAAGGCTCGGTTTTCAAGCCGGGCTTCGTTAGGGCCACCGAGGGCTTAACGATATATTGATTAGATTCTGGTTCTGAGTCCGAGGAAGTGGAATCGGACTCGAAGCCGGGGGATGCCATGAGATCTTTTGCCATTTGATCTAGTATTTTTAAGGGACAGGACCGGGCCTGCTTGGGTTTTGTGAAAAAAGTAAGTAAAACAACAGGTTTTCATATTAAGAAACTAGTGTGGGTCCCGATGAAAATAATCTTAAGCGGTGACAACCGTCAACGCCGATCGATCGGTCTACGCAAGTCCACTCAGCAAGTGAAACGTGGTCACTCTTTCTGTGTACTTTTACCATTTGGTGTGCATGCAAGGATGAGAATGGAGCGGGTACCTACCCTGAATTTGCCTGTTTTTAATTTTCTATTCAAGCCGCCCTGACCCGAACCCACTTTGTTTAAATTTTAATGTTATACATATTTATCAAAATTTGTGCTTAAATAGGTTTTTTTTCCCAATAAATATTTTCCTCTCAAAATGCGTGTGATATTTCAAAATTTAAATTTAGTTCACAACAGCACATGTATTTTCGGCCCAAGATTCAATATTTCTAACTTCATATAATATATCATTTCTTCGTTTGGCTCAATAATTTCTAATTTTGTCTATGTTTATATATTTAACTAGTTTAACACCCGTGTATTACACGGGATTATAAAAGATTAATATGAAAATGTTGTGAAAATTATAAAATTTTAAATTTAAAATAAAATTTGAAATGATGTGTTCTCAACCCGTGCCTCTTCAATTTATTAATTATTATAATTATTGATTAATATTATATTTTAATATTTAAATTAAATTCGTTAATAATCATATTTACATACTTATAAAAACTAAAAAAATAAATTATTAAATTATTTTATATTTTTATGTTTAGATTAATATTGTTAGTAATTACAGTTACATACTTTTAAAAATTGAAAATGTGTCATACCCTCAAACCTTCTCGCATTGTGCCATTGTCTAATAAATATTAATTAATTATTATTATATAGTTTTTTTTTTATATTTAGATTGAGCTCATTACTAATATTTAATTATATACTCCAATTATTGCCAATATATCATAATTTACATATATAGAATATTTAAAATCTCAAAATTAAATTATATCAAATTTTATTTAAATACAATTTTATTTAATTATTTCCATAATAGTTTTTTTTGTAGTTAAAGTTATTTCATATGTAATTTGTCTTTTAATCAAAATAATTAATTTAGAATTTTTTTTCTACTTAATTATATATGACTTATTTATGTTATTATATTAGGAGTATAAAAGAAATTTATTGAATTATACAAATTATAAAAAACAAACAAAAAAAACTATTAAGTTAGGCAAGATACAATAAAAGAAAAATATTAAATTAGGTATAAATTAGAATCAGATGACACATAAGCAACCGATACACCAAATTTTTTTATTATTCAAGCGAACCATATGAAAAAGACACATACATTAGGATAATTTTGCATAAACATATACTTTTTTAACATTCGTGTATTATACGGGACTTACCAAAAGATAAATATAAAAATATTTGTGATAAGTATTTAAAAAAATTAAAATAATGTATTCCAACTCGTGCCTTGTACATGTTAAAATAATTTATTCCCAAACCGTGCCTTGTACATGTCTAATCTATTTATTAATTATTATAAATATTAAATAATTTTGTATTTGATGTTTAAATTAAATTCATTAATGATCTTAGTTATATACTTACAAAATTTAAAAAGGCGTCACATTCTAAACCCGTGTCTAATATTTATTTTATTAATTATTATTATTAAATTATTTCATATATTAATGTATACAATAAATTCATTTATAATAATTATTGGTTACATGTTTTGAGATATTCAAAAGATGTCATACTTTCAACTCGTGTCGCATTGTACTGGTGTCTAATCAATGTTTATTAATTATTAGCATATAATTTAATATTTTTATGTTAAGATTGAATACATTACTAATATTTAGTTACATACTTAAATTATTGTAAATAACTCATATTTTACCTATATATAATATTTGAAACTCCAAAAAAAAAATTACAAAATATATTATCAATAAAATTTATTTAATTATTTTCATAATAAAGCTTTTTTAATTAAAATTATTTCATATGTAGTTTTTATTTTAATTAAAATAACTAATTTGGATATTATCTACTAATTATATATGACTTATTTCTATTTCTATATGAGGAGAATCAAAGGAAAGTATTGAATAAGGAAAATATAACAAAAGAATTAAATTAGGTAATATACAATAAAAAAAAAGTATTAAATTAGGTAAATATTAGACTCGAATGACAAATAAGCAAACGAAGCACCATAATTAAATTTCCTAGGATTCTTTATTATGGTGAGAAGTGGTTAATGGTCAATTGGTCATGGATTCCACACATGTTTTACTACCTTTCGTTGAATTTAAAACAAACCAACAAACCATATGATAAAAATAATATTTGATTCGTCATGCATGTTATGTGATGAATATTAAAAACAAACAAGCCATATGAACAGTACATTTTTGTCATGCCTGATCGAGAACCGCCTTATATGGGACAATCCAAAGAGTGGAACTTGGATATCTTGCAGAATGCGAAGGTGGTCGCCCTATCAAGAATATAATAAATAAATAAAACAAGAGTTTCTCGTTGAGCAATATTTTTTGCATCTCCTAAATTATGTAATATTGAACTTTTTATTAACGCCAGAAGGAATTGTTGAAGACGCGAACATTGAGTCAACAGATGGGAAGTGTTGTATTTAGCATAAACTCCAAACATCTAGTTTCGTACATAATAATTATTACACTAAAATATTGAAAATTTAATACTCGATCAATTAATAATCTCATTTAAATAATATTTTTTTTCTCAATCCCGACTTAGAGTTTAACATGTAAATTTACTATATCGATTATAATAAATCGCTGAATTAATTAATTTTAGCAGTTCCAAAACTCTTTATTTATACCGGTTTTAACTTTTTAACAAGAAAAATAATTATTAGCTTATTATAATCTAAATCTCTCTTATCTTTCAAGGGGCAATTCCTGTATAAACCATTAGGATAATATTTGTTTCCAAATAATCCATTGAAATTCAAACTTCTCACTTAATCCAAAATATCATACAAGTGTACTAAATTACCCTTATTACCAAATTTATTTATTTATTATTTTCTCCCCCAATTTTCAAGTTTCAAACTAAAATTTTAATTTATTTTCTTTCAATTTTTTATCTTTTCATCCAAATTTAATTCAAATAAAAATCATATTAATCTCTGACTGTTGTCACTGCCACCAGCGGTGGCCCGGACTACGGTCAAATTCCATACTATATCACAGAATTTCATACTACATCCAGCCAAATTTCACACTATATCACAAAACTTCATACTACATTGTTATCCGACTCCAATCAAATCTCATATTACGTTATAGAATTTCATAGTATTTCGTCAAAATCTTATACTAATTCTTGTAATTCCATACTTATTCATTGAATTTTTTTTGAATAAAGTGCGAGATTTTATTAAAAAGTAGAAAAAAAAGTTAATACAAATAAGATCACGACGTCTGTTCCTTGACCAAAGGCATCTGTTCAGGCCTCATTAAAACCTCTCGAGGTGAACCCACCCTTGTGGGAAAAACCCTCGTAGAGGAAAGAGTACCCTCCCCACGCCAGTAGTAGAAGGAACAGAACAGAGCAATGAAAAACTCTAAGAACCACAGGTCGGCTAAAAATAAAAAGATGCTGCAACAAGCAGGTCGTGATCCAGAAAGCAGCAATACCAAGGTCCTCTGCCGAACCGAGATTAGATTGCAATTGTTATCACCCATTGACCATATAAGGATTAATACTAGTGAAATATTCATTCCAGGTTTTATAGAATATACACATATGTTAAGCAGGTCATCTCACATCAAAATACATTAGATGCATATAAAATTAAGTACCAGATACATATAAATTAAGTATTAGATGCAAATACACTAAATACTAAATACATAACGAATAAAAGATAAACTCACTCTCCAAGTGCTGGATGAATATAAATTAAGTAACAAATGCATAACGACTAAGTACTCGATACACACGAACTAAGTACCAAATACACATACACTGAGTACTAAAATAAATAATGATTAAAAATAAATGCACACTCATTATGCACATTGAATAAGTACAAATTGCATATAAACTAAGTATCATATGTACAATAACTAAGTATCATATGCATACATAACAACTAAGTATCATCATATGGATAATAATTAAGTACCAAATACACATACACTAAGTATTAAATGCATAACGAATAAAAGACAATACTTAGGCTCAATACAAAAAGAATTTAGTGTTCATGTTAAGAGTAACACAACCAATACAAAACCAAAAATAGTAAGAAGAACAGCAATCAGATAGCAGAAACGAGCGGGAAAAAGTTCTTAACTTTTATTCCTCAAAATCAGTTCGGATCGGCCTTAGCCGGACCCTTTTTACAGGTGCTTGACCTTGAAATACAAGCTTTCTCTCTCTAAAGCTCTCTATGTTTCTCTCTCTAAAAATTGGGGATCCTTCTCTCTCTCTTGGAGAGGCTATTTATAGTTTCCAATGGAAACCCTAATTGGACACCTGTCCCATTCTCATTGGTTCACCAAAATCCTTTGTCTATTTAGTCTTTATCTCCTTGCCGCCCTCAACTAGTTTCCACCGCCTTAGTGCCGACCTCAACCTTAGTGCCGGCCTCAGCGACTTGGTGCCGTCCTCAGTTGTTTTTCGGATAAATTCAAGGATGGTGAACTGATGAACCCATTCGGCGCTTCTTGTTTGATAAGGGAACGAAAGTGATCCGAGGAGGCTGTGCCCGTGCTGGATGAGCACATCCTGCTCGGCACTTTCGGCTTGGCGGATCATCAAAATCGCTCAACATCGGACTTCAGTTGTGTTGGCAGATCATACCGAGCTCGGCAGCTCGGCGGAGGAGCTCACCAGCTCTCGGTAGACGTGCGTCAGCTCTCGGGAACTCGACAAGGGAGCTCGGTAGCTCGGCGGAGGAGCTCATCAGCTCTCGGCAGGCCGTGCGTCAGCTCTAGCGAAGTCGGCGGGGGAGTTCGGCAGCTCGGTGGAGGAGCTCAGCACTATACTCGGCGCCGGCTTTGCAGGACCCGGCGGACTATGCTGGTCTGCTCGGCAAAGTTCTGCTCGGCAGTCCTGGTTGGTAGAGTCCTGCTCGGCAATATACTCGGCGCTGGCTTTGCAGGACGCGACGAACTGTGCTGGTCTGCTCGGCAAAATCCTGCTCGGCAGTCCTGCTTGGCGGAGTCCTACTCGGCACTCTGCTCGGCGCCAGCTATGAGGACTCAATGGACATTGCTGGTCTGCTCGGCAAAATCCTGCTCGGCACACTGCTTGGCGCTAGCTGCGCAGGACTCGGCGGACTGTGCTGGTCTGCTCGGCACAGTTCTGCTCGGTAGTCCTTGTTGGCAGAGTCCTGCTCGACACTATACTCGGCGCCGGCTTTGCTGGACCCGACGGACTGTGCTGGTCTGCTCGGCAAAATCCTGCTCGGCAGTCCTGCTCGGCGGAGTCTTGCTCGGCACTCTGCTTGGTGCCAGTTGCGCAGGACTCGACAGACTGTGCTGGTCTGCTCGGCAGTCCTGGTTGGCAGAGTTCTGCTCGGCACTATACTCGGCGCCGGCTTTGCTGGAACCGACGGACTGTGCTGGTCTGCTCGGCAAAATCCTGCTCGGCAGTCCTGGTTGGCAGAATCCTGCTTGGCACTATACTCGGCGCTGGCTTTGTAGGATCCGAAGGACTGTGCTGGTCTGCTCGGTAAAATCCTGCTCGGCAGAGTCCTGCTCAGCACTCTGCTCGGCGCCAGCTGTGCAAAACTCGGCGAACTTTACTGGTCTGCTCGGCAAAATCCTGCTCGGCAGTCCTGCTCGGCGGAGTCCTGCTCGGCACACTGCTTGGCACCAGCTGCGCAGGACTCGGTGGACTGTGCTGGTCTACTCGGTAAAGTTCTGCTCGGCAGTCCTGGTTGGCAGAGTCCTGCTCGGCACTATACTTGGCGCCGGCTTTGCTAGACCCGACGGACTGTGCTGGTCTGCTCGGCAAAATCCTGCTCGGAAGTCCTGCTCGGCGGAGTCCTGCTCGACACTCTGCTCGGCGCCAGCTGCGTAGGACTCGGCGGACCTTGCTGGTCTGCTCGGCAGTCCTGCTCGGCGGAGTCCTGCTCGGCACACTGCTTGGCGCCAGCTGCGCAGGACTCGGCGGACTGTGCTGGTCTGCTCGGCAAAGTTCTGCTCGGCAGTCCTGGTTGGCAGAGTCCTGCTCGGCACTATACT
>BMAC01000004.1:3103118-3122551 GCA_014905375.1 Phtheirospermum japonicum | reverse complement strand
CTGCTCGGCACACTGCTTGGCGCCAGCTACGCAGGACTCGGCGGACTGTGCTGGTCTTCTTGGCAAAACCTACTCGGCAGAGTTCAACTTGGTGCACTCGGACTGGAGTGCTCGGCTGCTCGCTAGGATCGCCCGACGCCTCAGAGCTTTTTGCTCGGCCATGTTCAGCTCGGTGCGCTCGGACTGGAGTGCTCGGCTGCTCGCTAGGATCGCCCCGCGCCTCAGAGCTTTTTGCTCGGCCATGTTCATCTCGGCGCACTCGGACTGGAGTGCTCGGTTGCTCGCCCGGATCGCCCGACGCCTCAGAGCTTTCTGCTCGGCGCGCTCGGACTGAAGTGATCGGCTACTCGCCAGGATCGACCGGCACCTCGGAGCTTTCTGCTCGGCACGCCTGCTCGGCTTTCTTGGCAACTTGGGCGAGAACTTCTCGCTCGCCCGGCGCATGCTGCCTGGCAATGTTGCCTGCGCAGCTCGGTGGCCGGGGTGAAAATTTCTTGGCAACTCGCCCGGTCCAACTTGGCCAAGCATATTCTCCGGGTTATTTTGAGTGGCCCGGCTCGGTTCCTCGGTGAGGTATTCGAGACGATACCGACCATCAACATTTAGTGCGGATAATAAACGTTATATTATGTAGTATGCTTGTCGTACTTAATCGAAACACAAGAGGCACTTGATTGGAGTAAAAATAGTACTTGGTTCAATACAAAAAAGTACTTAGTGCAAACTATAAATGCTATATTGTTCAGTATGCTTGTGTTACTTGGTCGAAATACGATAGGTACTTGGTTGAAGTAAAAATAGTCACTATAGGAAATTTTAATTTTAATGACGGTTTCCTTTTAACGCATAAAAGTCTGTCATAATACGATAATCAATAGTGATGAATTTTATTTTTGTCATTGAAAAATATATTTTTACGACAACATTTAATTTATCATTATTGATCTAGATTTTCGTCACTAATTCTCTTACATGATGACGATTAAATGAAACTCGTCATATTAATGGAGTTAAAAAAATAGTTAGGAGAAAAATATTTCAATGACAAACTTTTACAATGATACTAAATAATATACTTCTTCTTTTTCACACCAAATACTTTTATATTGATCTATATAAGGTGGATGACAATGTGTAACTCACAAAAAGAAAATGACAAAGAACCATGTACATATAAAACCAATAATGTGTGCTTCAAAATCAAGGTTGTTAAGTTCGTTAGGCCCTAGTCGGTTGTCGAACTGCCTAGCGCGCCTAGGCGCACCTATAATTTATAATTTTATTTATTTATTTTTATTTTTTTGTTGATTATTAGCCATCTAGACTGCCTAGGCGCCCGCCTAGCCTAGTGTTTCATCGATTCCATTGGATTCTAAAGGAATTCGATGGAACTATATTATATAATTATGTAGTCTTTAATAAAATTTATTAATGTATTATAATCATTATAACTCTTTTCTACAAGAATAATTATCACAACTTAGGATAATGTAGAAATTGTAATAATAATATTTATTGTACAAGATTTCATTAAAAATATGAATTATTAGAAAAAAAAATATTATGTTACCTATTTTTTTTAGCCATCTAGACTGCTTAGGCGCCCTCACAGCCCAGTCTTTTGGTCGAATCACCTAGGTGCTTAGCCCGATTTTGGACCTCCTAGGGCATCTATCCCGCCTAGGTCAATTTTTTTGCCCAACTGATTTTTTTCGGCCGATTTTATTTATATTTCGCATGCATTTAAATTTTATTCATTATACATTTAGTTCTAAGTATATATGCATTTGTTACTCAATTATCGTATATATAGTAATTAGTTATATGCACACATCTAATACTCTGCGAGTGTGTATTTAGTACTCAGTGTATGTGCATCTGGTACTTAGTTTGCATGTATTTAGTACTTAGTTATTTTGCACCCTATACTTAATTTACATGCATCCAATACTTTGCGAGTGTGCATTTATTTTTTATTAATTATATATTTAGTACTCAGTGTAAGTACATCTGGTACTTAATTTATGTGAATATAGTACTTAATTGTTATGAATCTAGCACTAAGTTTATATGGATCAAATACTTTGCGGGTGCATTTACTTTTTATTTGTTAAACACTTAGTACTTACTGTATGTGCATCTAGTACTTAATTTGCGTGTATAAAATACTTAGTTATTATACATCTGATACTTAGTTTATATGCATCAAATACTTGATGAGTGTGCATTTATTTTTCATTCGTTATGCATTTAGTACTTAGTGTATGTGCATATGGTACTTTGTTCGCGTGTATTTAGTACTTTAGTTATTATGCATCTGATACTTAGTTTAAATCCATCCAATACTTGGTGAGTGTGCATTTACTTTTTATTTGTTGCATTTAGTACTCCGTGTATTTGCACCTGACACTTTATTCACATGTATTTGGTACTTAGTTTTTATGCATCTAGTACTTATACTTGGCGAGTGTGCTTTTATTTTTTATTCTTTATAAATACATAATATGCGTGTATTTAATACTTAGTTGTTATAAATCTCGTACTAAGTCTATATGCATCAAATACTTTGCGGGTGCATATATTTTTTGTTTGTTATGCATTTAGTACTCAGTGTATATGCATCTAGTACTTAATTTGCGTGTATTAAATACTTAATTGTTATGCATCTAGTACTTAGTTTATATGCATAATATACTTGGCGAATGTGCATTTATTTTTCATTCGTTATGCATTTAGTAATTAGTGTATGTGCATGGGGTAATTTGTTCGTGTGTATTTAGTACTTTAGTTATTATGCATCTAATACTTAGTTTATATCCATTCAATACTTGGTGAGTGTGCATTTATTTTTTATTTGTTATGGATTGAGTACTCAGTGTATGTGCACCTGATACTTTGTATGTGTATATTTTGTACTTAGTTGTTATGCATCTAGTACTTATACTTGATGAGTGTGCATTTATTTTTTATTCACTATGCATTTGGTACTCGATGTATGTACACCTGGTACTTAATTCGTGTGTATTTAGTACTTGATTGTTATTGCATCAGATACTTAGTTTATATACATCCAATACTTGCCAGGTACTATGCGTCTCACATTATAAGATATTATAATGATTATAAATGTATCATTAATCTATATTAATCCATAATCTAACAACATGGAATGATAAATATTTTTTTTATACAATTTGAATTTAAACACTAGTTCACATAAATATATAAAAATTACTATTAAGCAATTATTTTTAATTTATAATATAATTATAAATTTATTAATATTAAGTACTTTAAACATAAGTACAATTAGATTTTATACACAATATTGTCAAACTAAGTCGTGTTTTAGACTTCCAAATAATTAATTTATATTCGAACTTTATCTGCACGTCTATGAATCCACAAATAATAAATATTTTAAATATACTCGTACGAATTAAATACCAATATTTTCATATCCCATATATAAATAATATAATTAATTACTTAGTTTGTATATGTCAAATACTTAATAATCAAATAAGTAATACTTAGCCATAAAAAACAATGATAAAACTAAGAATGTTAAAAAGTAAATTTTAATTTATTTTAATATATATATTTTTTTTGAGAATGAAGCATGCAGCACTTTCGTTGACCAAATGTTTTTTTTTGTTCATCGATACTAAGGGTAAAATTGAAATATTTATGTTTTAGAGAGTTGACTTAAAAGAGTTAATAAAAAAAGAAAAGTGCAGAGTTTGTTTTTTTGGGTAGGGAGGATCATGAATTGATATAGAGAAAATATATTTTTTTTCCAATTTACCGAAGTATCAAACTGTGCACATTAGAGTGTACAATATAATGGCTATTTTCTTATATATTACTCTCTTCCCATGTAAAAGTGGAGAACTAGATCCATGAATTTTTCAATACAAATTGAAATATTATGTAGGAATTGATAAACTTTTGTTTAAAGTGTATGTTGGAAAGTGTTTTATAGTAGTGTATATTATAATTGATGAAAGTATAGGAAAACGTTTCTTTTTAAGTAATCGTATAGCATTAGAAGGAGATAATAGGTTTACTACATTACCCATTTTGAATTACAATATTGGTGTGATATTGAGAATACTGTGCGCATACGTCGATTGGGTGTCTAATAATTTTTTCACCAATGATATAATTTTTTTTTCAATCCGTCTTAATAACTCCTCATATTCTTTTTTTATTTTTAATGTCAATCGATCTCTCAATTTAACCTTCCGTCTACAACCCACCCCTTAGTTGTATACTTATTGTTAGATGTGGGCTTTTCTTTCCAAACCCTCTACGTGTTTCTTTCGTTCATTTGGGCTGTTTTTCCCAAGCCCATTCATCAGTCAGTACCGTCACAAATGCCCTTATATAATTGCATTACGCATATTGAAGAACATCCGTAAGAGGGCCCTTTTGTAATCTCGTCTTTTGTAATCTCATTCGTTGGGATTCCGAATTTTGGTATTTAAAATTTTAGGATATTCAGAATTCTTTAAATAGGAAGAATTTCTGAATGTTATAGGATTCATAATTCTTTATTTTACTGTAAATGTCAAATCATGTTTGAAAAGTGGATGATAATGTATTATTATATTGTATTTGATGTGAAACCATATTTGAAAAGTAGGTGTTTGTGTATTATTATATTGTATTTAGTAATATTTAATGATAAAATATTATTTTTTGAATATTAAACTTTTAAGTTTTAGAACAAATGAGTATTCGGTATCCGAAATCTTGTTTTCAATCCTAGCCCAAATAGGGTCAAAGTAATGGGTAGGTCTCCTAACAGCTTTTATCAAATTTTTTAATGGATCTCCAACTTATTCGACCCGCCCAACTCATTTTTTTTAATTGAAAAAGGAAATATATATTTTTTTATTCTTCCCTCCAATACAACCACGCACTTTCTCTCGCTATTCCCGGAATCCGACCGCCACTCTATGGCCGTCTTGGGCCGCCACCAGCTACCATCGCCGATGTTCTACACCGACGATATTCCTTTACAAATTTTATACAATTTAAAACGTCTCATTTTCCTCGTCCCAAATTCGAAATTGGGTTTACGATTTGATACTCCAATCACCATAAATCTAAGGTCAAAGTCACAAAATCATCAACTTTGACATCCGATCTACAACGATTCACTGGTCGAAAATTTCGATTGATCACTACCTCTCAACTTATGTCATTCCGCTCTACAATAATGCCAATTCAAAAAAAAAAAAAAAGATCTCATCAGAATACTTCTTTCAAGTTCTTCCCAGTGTTAAGTATTACAAAACTAGTTAAAAGTATTACAAATTCAACATGCATTTTGAGGTGCATGTATATGTACACTCTTTGAGGTTAATATAAATTATCAATTATCTATAATCTTATACTTTTTCCTTCAATTTAATGGGTAAAAGGGGAATAATAAAGGGTGAATTTTTTAAATGAGGTAGATTTAGATATTTTTCTGGTGGAAATAGGCGTACTCTTGTTCTTTTAATGTCTCGTTGTTTATTGTCTTTGTTTGTTTTCTTGTTTTTGTCTAGACCACCTTGTTGTGGTTCTCCTGTTGTGATTTGTGACTGTATTGAATGTTTTGTCCTTGTAAGTTTGTTTGATTCATATGCATTTTTCATTGAAATATAAAAGGAAAATGACATAACCGCCTAAGGGCCTGGTTGTACTAGGGTTCATAAACCAGATTGATATTTCGAATACCAGATACTCGTTTATTCTAAAACTTAAAAACAAAATGCTGAATTAATAATTTCTTATAACTAAATAATTAATTACTACTAAATACAATATCATAATACAACATCATTTACTTTTAGACATGATTGTATATCAAATACAATATAATAATATATTATCATCTACTTTTCAAATATGATTTGACATTTACAATAAAAATTAAAGGATTATGAATCCTATAACAAACAAAAACTCTTACTATTCATAGAATTCTGAATACCAGGATTTAGAATCCTAATTAATGCTAGTCCAAATAGTCCTACAATTTTTGAGAAATTGGGGTTCTTACGCCCATCAGGTATACTATGGTCGCAAGTTCTCGGACTTTTTCACCCTGACATTTTTACGTCGTGTTTCAGAAAATTCCAAATGTCTCAAATATATCTCATTTCAGTCACTTTGTGATATAAATCATTTGAACATTGAATCAATGTCTATACAAAAAATAGTTTGAAACGCAAAAGGGTGTTGATGCGAACAAAAGTTTGGCTCACTATGAAATAGATCGCATCGTGTCGAATCATCTTCTTTGAACCAAGATCAACCAGCACAAAAACCCAAGTCGGATAGCCCTGCGTAGAGCCTCCGATGCTTAAGTTAGTAAATTTATAAACTTTATGAAAATGAGAGCAAGAAAGTAAGAATTATCAACTTAGAATTAAGGACTAGCCCTCTTTATATATGTATTAGAGACGTATGCCCAAGTTAGGGTTTCCGTCTCCTAATCATATTCAATCTTCATAATTAAGAAACCATCTCATATTATGAGTCTTGCTCTCTTAATTTACCATAACAACCATATTTCCATAATAACTCGAAACCTTTTACTATATTACTGACATGCCGGGGCCCAATTACCATATTAACCATAACACCATATTACTATAATAGCCATATGCGAGAGGACCTACAATCTTCTACTATATTCACCTTATTATCGACCCATTAATTCCCAACCTTCTTTTTGTGCGACCTGTTATTAACCATCTGTGTCGTTTAAAGTTCATGTGTCCAGAACCTAATGACACTACTGCAAAAACTGCATTTTAAGGCGGTTAAAATGCAGTTTTTACGGCGGTTTTAGAACCGTCATAGAATCAAGTGTCGTTATTTTTTACGGCGGTTCAAGAACCGCCGTAAAAAACAACGGTATTGCAAACCGCCGTAAAAAACAACGGCACTTGATTCTACGACGGTTCTTGAAAAATACCTTCTAAAAAGTCTTTTCCAGAACGGACCTTTTACGGTGGTTCTTTAAAATACCTTGTAGAAAGTAAGTTTATTTTCCAAAACGGACATTGAAAAATACCTTCTAAAAAGTAGTAAAAAATTAAAAAAAAAAAAGGAAATGAAAGCAGGTGCACCAAAATTGTCAGATTATAACCATCGAAAGTTCGGAGATAAACCATTTGTTTAAGAATAATAACTAAAACCACTTGTCTAGGAATAATAACTAAAACCATTTGTGCTCAAGATATCACAATTGACAATTGGAAATTGTTCAGTATAACTCTAGAAAGTTCAAACAAGCTATTGTTGACCGATTGCAATAATAAGAAAAAAAAGATCAAAGTGACATTTTTGATCCTTGAGATGACTTAACCTCCTGTACCCTTTCCTTTCTTCCTCTGGAGTTTCTTCATGTAAAATTCCAACTCCTTGCCCTCCAAAATATAACTACCCTAAAAAAAAAAAAATTATGCCCATTCAGAGATAGCACATTATTACAACAAACAATATATCAATATACCATAAGCATTATTCATCAAGTAAATAGAGTTAAAAAGAAAATATCATACCCATCAACACGCCAACACTGGCCCGGGTGTGAGGAGATAGCAGCTAACAAATGACCACCGTCAAATTGTTCCTCTGATATGCTCTTTCTCCGACTTTACTTCTGCAGCACCAGTTTTTTTATGTAAGTGTATATCGCAGAAATGTGTAATATAAGTATATAAGCAAGCAACTTATTCTGCATTTATCAACATAATTCACAACAGACAAAACGTTACAACAACAAGCATGTATATATTAGATAGATAACTCATATTCTGCATTTTAACAGATAGAAACTTGAAAATATATTTTGTTGATATTTATTAGAACTTTAAACAACAAGTCTGAATTAAGGATAACAATGATTCAGAAACTAACCATCAGCTCATAGATTTATAAGGCATTAGGATACATACTGCAAATGCAGAACAAGAATCAGTGTTTCACTTTAAAATCGATTGGTAGAGTTAAAAAAACTGAGATGAGATTCAAGAATGATGTTTTCTTGTTACCTAAAGCATAGAAATAGAATGTATGAGTAAAAAATGCAGTTTTGGGGTCATTGGAATTTTAAAAAACACTTGGCATGCACGAGGATTGAACCATAAATAGGAAAAAACAAAAAGAAGAAGGATTAGGCGTTAGCAATGGGGGTTTATAGAGGTTATACCGTAGCCGCCGCGTTCGTTGTACGATCATGGTGGAGATGAATTGGGAGGCTTCACGCGCCTCCTCGAGGAGATGGTTGAGTCCGTCCGGTGAGGTCACGTGATGATTATCCTCAAATTTCTTCCGGACCTCGGAGGCGGACTTACGGAGCATTGGGGTGTTGCCTGTGAAATTCTTGTGAGCGGCTCGCAGCACCACTCGGTAAACCTGAATATAACCGTTTAGATTCAAATATAAAAACCTAACACCATCAAGAATCAAAAATGGCTCGCTTGCGTTCCTGGAGAAAAGTTTCCGACGAGGTCGACTCGCACTCTTCAACTTTGGGATTTCTTAGAAAGAAGAAGTTTGGATTTGAGGAACAAACTTGGGGATAATTGATTTATTCATCATCGTAATCTTTCTTTGCTGCTAATTGTAATGGGGAGGGAGAAGATTTTTGATTCTAATTGAAAACTTAAGAAATGAGAAGAAAATCATGTTTTAGGATCTATGACGTGGCGAATGTAGATCATCGGATGAGACACGGATCAATGGTTGAAACAACTTGCTTGAGCAAGACGAGGATTGATGACATGGCAAACTACTAGTTTACGGGGGTTCTAATGGAACCTCCATGAAATGTCATCTCATTCACGATGGTTCTAATTGAATCGATGTTAAATCCAACGAACTAATTAACGTATGAACTAATTAACGTCGGTTCTTAAGGAACCACCATGAATACTTGTTAATTCACGGCGGTTCCTTAAATTAATTAACATCAATTCTAAGACAACCGAAGTAAAATGTAGGATTTTACGGCCTTTTTAAGAGAACCGCCGTTAAATGATGGATTTAAAATTGGTTTTCTTGAATACCGCCGTAAAACCATATTTAACGGCAGTTTTGCTGAAACCGCTGTAGATGAGGCGCTGTAGAAAGTTCTTTCTGCAGTAGTGTGACCACACCCTCTTAAGAACCCTTTTATCCTCACCATAATGACCTGTCTTTATGCTTTCATATTAAGCATGGCTGACCTAATATTTGATGCCATATCAGCTAGTTCCCTATATTGTAGTTGATTGAAGTACGAAATCAAGTAGGATATGAAATCAATAAAAGTAACTTGAGTCAAAGTAAGATAATCGGCTGAGCTACGACCAAAATAAAACATTTTTCTTCCATTTTTTTTGATTAAAACGAGTGTATCTGATACATAACCATATTTATGCCATTAGGAATTCTACCTCTTTACTTCCAGGTAGCCAAACCCTACCGTGTTTGTAAGATCACCTCTTCTTGAATATTCGAATGCTCAACCTTTAATTACTTTGCTTAGAACAACTTTTATATTACCCCTAAAATATACTTAAATAACTAATAAACTTACCCATAACAAACCATCACCCTTAATCACGCACAATTTCAAAATCCAACTGCCAAATAACCATAACATCATGAATAATAATCCCTAGACTCAAAAAAGCGTCGAGCCAAAACTATTCCATTAACCATAATCGCCAACCTAATAAAGTGTCAGACAAAAGCATACCATACCATCAATAACATTGAAATCAACCTTATAAAAACATCGATGTATAAAAAAAAAACTTACCCGAAGTGTTTGACAAGGTGATCTTATTTGATTGGGCTAACCAATGGGTTTTTCTTGCATAACGATTAACCCTGTAAACCATCTCCATTATAATTTCCTTACAACTAAACCTGTTCCTTATAGAATTTCCTAATTTGAACCATACAACAAACCATAAAATGAAATTATTACCCACAGTTCTCCATAATATAAAAATTCTCATAGGCTTAAGACCATAACTTAGGTTTAAAACAAGATTATAACCATAAAAATATAACCATTAACCATTCTCCGACCTAGACGAGCGTCCGACACATAAACTATATAACAATAAACTATAACCATATTCTCTGATCTAAAATAGGTTGAGCAAACAACAATCCCATATCATAACCTTATCTTTAAACCATAAACCATTCCTCTAGCTTAAAATAGGCCGACAAAAACCCATTTCATACCATAACCATAACCATAAACCATTTCTCCGACCTAAAATATGTCAGGAAAATAATATCCATAAAGCCATATAACCATCTCTAACCTAAATAAGCATTGGGCAAACTATACCCACATAAGCATATAATCATCTCTGAGCTAAACAGCATCGGGAAAACCATATCCATATAACCATCTCTCACCTAAACAAGCATTGGAAAAACCATGAAAACCATTTCCAACATAATAGAAGCCTCATCCCATTGCTGAACTATTAGAATCATCGACTCATAACCATAAAAATCTTTTACCGACCTAATAGAAGCGTCAACATATCCCCTATCTAATAGCAGCATCGACCAATAACCATAAAAACCATCGCCAACCTCATGGAAGCTTCAGCCCATCACTGACCTAATAGAAGCATCGGCCCATAAGCATATAAACCATCGCCAACCTAATGGAACGTCATCCCATTGTTGATCTAATAGAAGTGCCGGCTCATAACCATAAAATCCATCGCCGACCTCATGGAAGCGTCAGCCCATATCCATAAAAACCATCATCGACCTAATGAAAGCATCAACCTATATTCATTTAAACCATCACCGGCCTAATGGAAGCATTAACCCATATCCATGTAAACCATTGCCTCTTAATGAATGCATCAATGCATCACCGACCTAATAAAAGCATTGGCCCATATCCATACAAAATGATTCCATATAACTATATCCCTTCTATATAAATATATAAATCATGTCATCCATTGTTTTGACCTAAACCAAACCTCATAACCCATCCATATCATAACCATTTAAGTCAAATAAACCATAAAACTACACCATACCAAGCCATATAAACCATAACAAACCAAATAAATCATATCAAACCAAACCAAATAAACCATACCAAACCAAATAAACTATATCAAACCAACTAGACCAAATAAACCAAACCAAACACACCATATCGAGCCATATAAACCAAATAAACCATACCAAACCTAATAGATCAAATAAATCAAACTAAATAAACCATACCAATCCATACAAACCAAAAACCATACCAAACCAAACAAACCATATCAAAGAAAATAAACCAACTAAACCAAACCATATACACCATAACAATCCATATAAACCAAGTAAACCATATAACCATTCCAGACCCAACAAGATTTAATAAACCACCCCATTAGTTCATAACATAATAAAATGAAATACTTAGATAAGTGAAATATCCCTACAAGTGTTTTCCATTACAATCTTACGAAATAAAATTCCCACTCACTATCCTCCATATCCCCATCACTATACTCATAATAATCTCCAGTCTCCTTGTTATACTCATCTCCTGTTGATGTAGCAACCTATTCTCTTTTTCAACTTCCTCCGCATGGATATATTCGATATTCCTCCCCACCACCTCTTCATACCTATAAGTGGGATATTTTGCCAAAGACACTCCCAATCCCCTTAGTCTCAACACTTGAGTTAATGCACTATCTTTCACCTCATCCGTTGCAGTGGGCACCTCTAAACCGATCCTAGAGAACCTTGTTTCATAATCATTTGGAGATTCCCATTGCTTATGAATTATTTCAAATAGAGACATGAACATATTTTTGTCAATTCTTGCACTTTCAAAGTGTGTTAAAAAAAGACTTTAACACTGCGAAATATGTAATTTTTTTCCTGGTGAAACCTGGTGAATCTAATCCTATGCGGATCCTCACAATGTAGATAAAAATGCTTGACATGCCACAACGTTACTGTACTACCACAATGTTACTTAATTACCAAAACTTTGTATGTGTCTAGTGGGATTCAACAACCCATCGTAATAAAAATCTAATCCCTTATACTTTTGAGGTAAAACAACTTTCAGTATTTCTTCTAAAAATAGATGGCCTCATTCCTCTTCCATTCTGGTCCTTGTTTTACCACCTATTTTTGTAAAGATCATAGGGCTACTTGCATTTCACATATCACTTAAGCGGTAGTAGGTTCCTTATCCTCATCCGTATACCTAGCCTTTCACTTTAATTCTCATAACCTTTTTGATCAGCTTGCCGATCCTGGCGACCTCCTCCACCAGCTCGTGGTCCTTGACCACTCCATACTTTACTAGGGATTGGTTCAAGTAATAAATACTTGTTCGTTCAAATAACCTTCCTAACTTCAAGTACACGGTGTAGATATAGTACGACATGAGCAAGGTTGAATCCCACAAGGAAAATATAAGGGTTTAAGATTGACAAATAATATAATTTAGATAATGTGTTTTATCTAAATGATAGAAAATGAGTTAGGTTGTATCGTTATAAACGAAAATTATAAACTATTCAAAATTATAAAATAAAAGATAAAACAAAACTTATATGATTTCTTGAAAAAAATCAAATGATAGAGAGTATTACTGTGTTTAGTTTCACAATGATCTCCCAATGTTATTCCTTTTCAATCAATCAAGTATATTACGGTTCAATTCATTAAAAGCCAATCACAATAGTAGTTTAAAAAGTGATTAAACTATATATTCGAAGTATGAAACAATGTGTCCATTTGAAATCATACTTATAACTCAAAAATGTTATAATTGTACGACTTTAAAGATTTGTTTAAAGGTGTGTATGACTTCACTATTAATCTCAAGCCTCTCGGTATTATTTATTAAAGTGTTTCGTATTTGAAGTCCTATTGATAAATCTCATCTATCGAGTTATGATTTATCAAGCTTGTAGTTTTGAAAGGTTGTCAATCAATCAAAACATAAGAAATAAAAACCAATTATTTAACACTTATGAACATGAAATCAAAACACAAATACAACAAAGGGATCATACTTCATTTGAAAGAAATATCATAACGTTATTCAATCATTCTTATTCCAAACTCTAGAATAAAGAAACTTATCCAGACATGTTCAACAAGTTATTCACAAAATTCATCGAACACATAATAGACATAGTGAAAAATAAGGATAGAAATAACCAAAATGGTTGATGTCGATCCTTGATTCTAGTTGTTTCTCACTCTCAAACTCTATGATTCTTAAAAAAATGAAAATCCATACTAACTATGGCGGATGATATGACATGGGATATTTTATGATGAAAAGATGATGGATTTGGGTAGAAATCCAAGCGCTTTTTATAATAGAAAATCAAATCTTGGCCAACTCTAGTTTTAGGCCCATTACCAACTAGATTATTGACCAATAGTCATATTTCTGTGAAAACAGGGTACAGTTGCGACCCCACTATCGATTGATAACATGGTCGATAGTGAGTCTCCATGCCCTGTTGACTTGTGAGTTGTGTGGGCTTGCTCTAGGCCTGGTCCAATGGCCTCCTTTCTTTCTTATCTTCGACTAAAGCTCCAATATTATTTTCCTTGAGCCCAAATAGGCTCCAAATTCCTTCAAAATTGACAAAAACATATTAAACATGTAATAACATCCAAATAATGTAAAATGAAGTAAAAAAGGTTATAAAAGCACAATCATTAATTGAAACCTACCTAAATAAGTCCCAAAATATGCTTAAAAACCGTGTTTATCAAACTCCGTCAAACTTAAGGGTTTATTTGTCCTATAAGAAACAAGAGAGAAATAGAGAAACAAACAAAAATATGGACATGGCAAAACAGATGACGATGTATTTTGCTTCAGAAGTATCATTATTCAAAATATAAACACAACATCAAGAGCTTGATCAAAACACCTTTAATACCTTTAACTCTTGTTTTCAAAAATTAATGATCCTTACCAAGTGTTTTGCTCATTACACATGTGTTTGATTTGGACGTCTATACGCTCAACATCAAGTCAATATATGCACTATATCATAAGCTTGCAAATTATTTATCCCTCACTGCTCCCTGTGTACGAAATGACAAGAATCAAATAAGGCTTTTATTAAGGTTGTAATGTAGGCTCTTTAGTTAGGTCTAGAATATTTGGATAAAGTGACTAAATGCAAGCTAACTGATTAGCACGAATTTGTCTTGGTTTTTATTAGTATTTTAGTTTATTTTTCTTATTGTTTTTGGTATAAGTTGGACGATTTAAGCTTAATCTCGTATTTTTATAATTCCAGCTTATTTTACCGCATTTTGATCGTAATTGATGCAAGTAGGTGATATTTCGTTGTTTTTCACCTTACAGCTAAGTAGCCGGAAGATTTTAATGCGTAATAGATGAGGTTCGATGTTCAAGAAGTGAAGAACAAGCTTTTCGGTGAAACGAGTAGCAAAAGATCGAGAATTGGAGACAGACGCACAGTCTCGTCGACTGACGCGACCGTCGACGCACCATCGACGCGTGCCATGTCAGCGAGTCATGACCGCATCAAACGACGCTCCGTCGACGCAACTTGCTGAAGCGTCGATGACGACGCACCACTGTCGACGCAACTTGCTGAAGCGTCGATGTCGACGCACCTCATCGACGCACCTGCACAGCCGACGCGCACACCTGCTGACCAGACCTGCCGAGCGCTGCCGACCACGTCTGCCGAGTCCCGCCGAGCGCCAGCGCGCGTCAGTCGACGCTACGTCGATGCACCGTCGACGCGACGGCCCAGAATTCAGATTTTAGGGTTTCTTGCGCGCCAAGACTTACAATAACTATATAAACCCTTCATATTTTGGTTTAAACACACAACCATGACCCAAGACACTCACCTAGGGTTGAGAAACCTATTTTCAACACCCTACAACATATTTTAAAGATCTAAGTCAAAGATTCAAGGCCCGAAGCACCAAGACGAAGACGTTCATTCAAGCTCCGATTTCTCGACCGAGATCAACCATCCAAAGTCCGATTTCCCAGCAATCTTTCAGCACCTTTAGCTAATTAATAAGTCATCTAAACTCTAGTTATTCTTAGTTCAATTCTAGATAATTTATGTTTAATTATTTCGTTTGAGTTTTTAGTTTCGTTAATTTATTTCGAATCGTTTGAACCATTGAATCGCTGAGCCTTTGAACCTTAGAATTTTATTTTTTATATTAATTAGTCGCTGCGTTTATTCTCGTGTTGATGCTTGGTGATAATTTGTTCATGATTAATTTAATTATTGTTTTAGTTTTGATAATTAGTTGATAATTGGTTATTGCTATGTTATTGCTTGAGAATTTTGAGATTGGTCTTATTGTTCTTGAGAATTCATATGTTAGATTTAGTTCATAGTAGTTTGATGCACGCTAGTTAATTAATTTAGAATTTATTTGCTTTAAAATCCCTAGATTAATAATTCTTAGATAATTTAGTTTTCAAGCTTAGATTAAGTTAATTAGTTAATCATAATTAGTTGATGCTTTTAAATTTATTAGTAGTTTATAATTCCAAAAACCAAATTTATACAAGTTCTCGTGTTAAACATTGTGATTAAACAAACATTAAAAATCCCGAACGTCAGTCCTTGAGAGACGACTCGAGTTAAGCTTGCCAAACCTACACGCGATCCCGTTATTTTGCGGGCGAGCTATTAAATTTCTGACAATTATTTATAAAGTAGGCACACGCAAAAGCTCGAATCAAAAATTGGCGCCGTTGCCGGGGACTGAAATAGGTTTTTATAATGTTTGTTCGTGTTATTTTATGCTTTTCCGTTTATTTGTATAAAGGTTCTTTGTTTGCCACTCGATGCGTTGATGTTGTTTGTTGTTGATGCTAGGACGTCGAAGTCTTAGAAACGAACTCGCTATATATATAGACAACATCGAACGAGTTGGGAGACCGAGAAGACTCTTTCATTCCCCCGACGCAATTAACCGCAATACAAATTCGGCCAACATGTCAAACACTACCCCTATTGGAGGCCGAGGACCAGGAGGAAGAGGAGGAGGACGAACGAATGGTGGCCGAGCGCAAGGAAATGACAATAATACCCCTCTACGATACCAACCATATGGGATGCCGCCCACCGATGATCTAAACTTTGGAGACCCACAAGACGACAATCGTCAAGAAGATCCACCGATTCTTGTTCCTAATCAAGCGCATAACGACGAAAACAACCAAAGGATCAATGACGAAGAGAATCAAGAAGGAAACCAGTTCCTCAATAATCCAAACAACGGAGAGCCCCAAGGCCAAGATAATCGTCAAGCAGTGATTCCAGAAAATCAAATCAACCGTCCACAGCACTTTAGGAATCGAGCRGAAGCTCGAGCATACAACGCTCGTGCAAACGAGGAGTTCTTCCGCAACCAAGTTGGTAATGGCGGGCCCCACCCCCAAAATAACCAACAACACAATGAGAATTTCAATCAGGAGCGAGCACCGAACCATTTCCAAAATACACGAGGAGGACGGCAGTACTATGATGGTGAGGACGACGATGCACTAGACGATGAATATGAGGATGAGAACGAGTTTAACGAAGATAATTACTATGAGGATAGGGACATTTTTGGAGGGAGACGTGCAAACTTTGGAGGAAGACGTGCTCCTCGATATCAACACGTCCGAAAGCAAGGTGACCTCGCATGCCCAACCATTGGACCATATAGCTCAGTAATTATTTTAGGCCAAGCGGCTAAAAACTACAGTTTGAGGGCCGACGACTTGAATAGACTACCTTCTTTCTATGGTTTGCCGAATGAAGACCCACTCGAGTTCGTTCGAGAATTTTACATAGCACTCTCTGGAATTCAAGATCGCGGACTCAGTGAAGTACAGCTTAGAATGAGATACTTCCCTAGTACCTTGAAAGATAAAGCGAAACGATGGTTTAATCAATTGCAACCTAATTCCTTAACAAATTGGGAGATGGTTTACAAGAAATTTGTGGGAAGATTTCACTCAGCCCAAACGACGACAAAGTTGAGGAGGAAAATTTCCAACTTCGAGCAATTGGATGGCGAATTATTTCACGAGGTATGGGATCATTTCAAGGAGCTCCTAAATGCATGTCCACACCATGGTAACAATGACGAAATGGTCAACAATTACTTTTATGAAGGATTATTGCCAAATTTCAAGCAACAAGTGGAAACACGAGCAGGAGATTTTGGGGGCTTAACTGCGGAGGAAGCACGAGATCTTTTTGAATTAATAAGTGAAAAGTCAAGGCAAACAAGTTCAAGGCCTCGAAAACTTAGAGTGAATGAGGTTTCAGTTGCGCGAGCGGAGGATGACAAGATCGATAAACTTACAAAGCAAGTGGAGTTGTTGACGAACATGATGATGAAGCAACAAWCGCAACCTTCACAAGAGACATGTGGAATTTGTGGAGCATTCGGACATGGAGCGAATGCGTRTTYGGTGACTTTTGAYGATGAATCGAACATAGAGGTCAACGCCGTGCAAAATTTCCAACATAACAATTCTGGGCAGAAACCCACAAACCAATTTCAGGCACAGCGTGATTCTCCTTTTTTCAAGTGGGGTCCTGAGAACCCACATTATGCACCAATGAAGCCACAGTCCGACCCACGGTACCTTCCTCCACCACCACCGCCTACAAAGGGGCAAACGTCAAATCCTGTTAAGCCAGATGATTAATTATTGGTGTGGCAACAAAATCAAGTGACTGAGACGCTCATTAATAGAGAGGGACTTGTAAAAGTGAATGCAAAGATAGACGACCTCTCAAAAAGAATGAATAGTATCGACAGTCTCTCCAAGATAGTGCATGATCTTGCTAAGAGTGTGGAGAGGATTGATAGGACGATAGGACAAATGGCGACTGACATTGCGAGGTCAAACAAGGAAAAGGATAAGTTTCCGAGTCAAACGGAGCAATCCTCAGCGATTAAAGTCCTACGCAGTGGAAAAGTGATCGATAATGGAGTCGAGATAAAAGACGGAGGGGATGAAGAGATGACGGAGAGTCAAATGCAGGCATCGCCAAAGGGAGATGAATCCAAGACGATTGAACAATTGCATAAGACACCAAGCCCTTACATTCCGGGATCTTTAAAGGGGAAGCTCACAAACAAGACTCTCACTTCGCCGATAATCGAGAAAGTTCCATTTCCAAGMCGTMTTCGACCAGCAAAAGAAAATAAGAAGTTCATGGAGCTTTACAACTTGCTGAAAAATGTCAACATCAACCTTCCTCTTTTGGATGTTATCAAAACGATGCCGGCATATGTGAAGTTCTTCAAGGAGCTTGCTACAAGACATAGGCGTTCGGAGGCAAATCAGTACGTTCCTCTAACGAAGGAGGTGAGTGCGCTATGCAAGCAACCACTGCCTACGAAGGAGAAGGATCATGGAAGCTTTTGTGTCAATATTACATTGGAGAATGGGCAACAAGCGCGCGGAATGCTTGATCTTGGCGCAGGGATTAACTTAATGCCGCATTCCCTTTATAAGCAATTTGAATTAGGACCATTGAAGCCGACAAGGATGCGGCTCCAATTAGCAGATCGTTCAATTCGCCAACCATTGGGAATTGTTGAAGACGTTTTAGTGAAAGTAGGAGAGTTAATAATTCCGGTAGACTTCTTAGTGCTGGATGTTGGGGAGATGCCGAGTGACGACAAGGGGCAGGCCGTCCATTTTTGTCTACCTCCCATGCGGTGATTGATGTGAACAAAGGGAGGATGAGCATGTCTGTTTTGGGAGAGACGGTTACTTTTTCTTTGAAAAATATAAATAGTTGCCCTGCACCATTGATGGAAGAAGAAGAATGTTCGTTCGTTGACCCGGTAGATGTGTGCATCCGAGAGCTTAAGAGCATAACGGTAGTCGAGGACGATGATGACTTTCTAAGTTCGGAGGAGATAGCCGAGCTATTTGGTATTGATTTTTGTGACATTGGAGCGGACTTTGCGATTATGGACCCCGACGAAACATTTGAGAAGGAGTTTCAAGCAAGTGACATGGTGGAGTTAGGTGATCCACCACAAGTCGAGTATTGATCGTTGAAACGCGTCRAGCATGCGACGTAAAATGTTGCGCTTCTTGGGAGGCAACCCAAGCGTTAGTTTTTCTTTAAGTTTTATTTTCGATTTTTTTTTAGTTTATTTTTGTTTTTATTGTGTCAATTGTCGTGGTGCGTTTATGTGTGTGTTAATGTGCAGGAAATCCGATTTTACGATTTCATCTCCGCCGATCRAGGTCGCAATCCGACCCAATTCAGCCGCAGTCCGGCAACCTTTTGATGAGCCGCAATCCGGCCGATTCAATTCCACACGATGTGCCACCGGGTACTTGCGCGCAACACAATTGACTACAATCGTTTTAA
>BMAC01000004.1:3050831-3093109 GCA_014905375.1 Phtheirospermum japonicum | reverse complement strand
GCCCCTTTTGTTTTGGCCTCCAAAGAGACACAGAGACAGGTCACAACATAGCCTGTCCTCTAGTGAAGTCACGGTGAGGTCTGGGTCTTAAGGATTAATTTTGTACGCTATACCATAGAAATCATCTACTCGATGAGTGGGAACCACTTAGAGATTTCTAGGCGAGGGAGTTCAGTGAACTCATCTTATGAGCACCTACTTATGTATGTCGATGTCCAGACACCGTGACCGATGAGATGCGGTCCACATACACTAAGTACTAGTCTTAATGAGAAAGGCCTGTATCCTCATTATGGCGTAACCCTTTGACTAGGAACAAGTTCGACGAGTTACATCACGTGCTGGATTATCTCATGGTTCTGCTAGACCAATCCACCGTAATAAAGTAACTTCATCAGGACCATACCTATGCAATTAGCATGGGATAAAAGATATGGAATGCCAATAGGTATAAAAGATATTATTACGAATAAAAATCGATTGTATTACAAGAGAATGGTCAGACCACAGCCACAAGTTGTCTTGTTGGTCACCTTATTCTAACAGTACAGGTATTGACTGGACGGATTGCAGGTCTCAGTCGTTTCATTTCGAGGTCGGCAGAAAAGGGCATTCCCTTCTTTCCAACACTCAGGAAGGGATCCAAGTTTGAATGGAAAAAGGAAGCCGCTGAGGCTTTTGAAAAGCTTAAGGAATACCTGGTGGAGATACCATTATTAACCAAGCCGATGCCAGGTGAGAACCTACTTTTGTATATATCTGTTGCAGAGGCCGTTGTAAGTTCGGTGCTCATTCAGGAGGAAGCGGGCGTGCAGAAGCCTATTTACTATATAAGCAGGATGTTAAGGGGAGCGGAGATGAATTATTTCGAGCTGGAAAAGGGAGGATTTGCGTTAATCTTTACATCAAGGAAGTTACGTCCTTATTTTTTGAGTCACAAGGTAAAGGTACGCACCAACTTACCTCTTATATAGGTGTTGAGAAACCCAAATGTGTCGGGAAGGTTGGTAAAATTGGCATTAGAGCTCAGTGAATATGATGTGATGTACGAGCCCAGAACGGCGATCAAGGCACAAGTGTTGGAAGACTTCTTGCAGGAGATGGTGCGACTTACCGAACCTGAGGATGAACAAAAGATATGGATATTACATACAGATGGGTCAACTATGACATCAGGAGCTGGGCTTGGAATTGTTTTAACTAGCCTAGAAGGAGAGAATTTGGATTTCACAATCAAGCTGGGCTTTAAGACATCCAATAATGAAGCTGAGTATGAGGCATTGTTGCAGGGGATAAAAATTGAAGGTGAACTGGGAGCAAGGAGGGTTCAGGCGAACTGGGAGCAAGGAGGGTTCAGGCCTATACAGACTCACAACTTGTAGCTCGCCAGCTCGATGGGTCTTTCGAAGCAAGGGAAGAGCGTATGCAAGAATATTTGAAGAATCTAAAGGAGGCGGTGATGCAGTTTGAGGAATTTAAGTTAGAACATTTACCGTGGGCTGATAATATTCGGGCTGATCATCTCGCCAGGATGGCAGGAGCATTGGGGACCTGTGACACAAGAAAGGTCACATTAATGGAACTGAGACACAGTAGCGTTGATAGAGGAAAATAAGTTATAGATATTGATATGAGAGAAGATTGGCGAGCACCTATTCGGGGGATTCTTGAGAAAGTGATTGCTAGAGATGAGCAGTTGTCGACTAAGGAGGCCAGGACGGCGGCATGCTTTTGTCTGATGAATGGACACCTGTATAAGAGGTCATGTTTTGGACCTGATTTAAAATTTTGGCGCGAGAGGAAGGGATGGAAATATTGAGGGAGATAGATGAAGGTTATTGTGGCGATCATGCGAAGAGTAGAGCACTGGTGGGAATAACTTTGCGAGCTGGTTTCTTTTGTCCAGGGATGAAGGTTATGGTGAGCAAGCTTGTCATGACTTGTAGAAAGTGTCAGATGCACGCACCGGTGATCCATGTACCTGCGGAGGATATGATGGTGATGAGCTCGCCCTGCCCCTTTGCATAATGGGGGATTGATATCGTGGGGCCTTTTCCTAAAACACTCGACAACAAATAACACTTGGTGGTCGCAGTAGATTATTTTACAAAATAGGTGGAAGCGGAAGCGGTGATAGGCATAAAACAAGACATAATGGATTTTATTTTTAACAATATTTTTTGCCTGTATGGAGTTCCGCTAGTGCTGGTTTTGGACAATGGAACCCAATTTAATGGGCAGATGATTAAAAATTGGTGCAAGGATATGGGAATGAAGCAGCGATTCGCTTCTGTAGCGCATCCCCAAGCTAATGGACATATCGAGGTTACTAATTGCATTATTGTGCAGGGAATTAAGCTATGGCTAGAAAAAGCGGGGGGACTCTGGAGGTGTTTGGGAGCTGAAGGTGTTTGTTATGGAGGAGTTCGCTCTTGGGTTGCTCTTTTGCCTTTTCCTTTTTTCATGACGTTTTGAAGAGGCATCCGATTTGTTGATAAAAGACCCTTTCCCATTTTGAGAGTTGCACCACATTGAAGGAGCGTTTACTCCATTCAGAATGTTGTTCAGAGTATTGTTGATAAAGGTCAGGTTTTTTTTTGTGAAGAAGGAGGTGAGTCTTGTTTAGGAGTATAATGTTGGAAATCGGTGTTGAATGGCCAGGGCTCGGTGTTGTAAATGAAGAAGAATTTGTTTCACCAATTTGGCACCTTTGATGATGGATTCATCAAGAAGCGCGGTTTTCTGAGGTGAGCTGAGAGGTAAAAGGGTTTTTTCTTTGATATTTTATTTGAAAATGGAAGTGAAAAAATCCTAGGTCGGGCTGGACATGGTAATATGTACATAAAATCACATATCCAGCTAAGAACCTAATTGAATTAGGGGTTATTTGTAGGAGTGGGACTTTATATTTATTTGTGGTGTAAGTAAAAAACCAGTGGGGGGTGGGTGACTGAGTCCTGCTTTAAGGAGCTCCTCAAAGAATGTGGGAGGAGGACGATTTAGGTCAGTTTGACAGATATTGGGGGTAACCAGTTTAGTAGTTCGGGAAGGTTGAGTGCTTTCTTAAAAGCTTCAAGTTTGCTTCGGTCTGGAAGCAACTAGGGGTCGCTGACTACTCTAGTTACTTGAGAAAGAGGAGGTAGGTCGGCAAGACCAGATGGGGATATTATAGTTACTGGGTTGGTGAGAAAGTGTTCATAGGTTGAAGGAATCTCAGGTTCAACTATGGGGATGCCTTCAGGAATGTTTTCAATTGCAGATTGTAATGAAGAAGTGTTTTTTACTATGTTCTCAATCAGGGCTCTGGCCTCAGTATAAGCCCTAGTCTAAGCTTCGAGCTCGTTCCAACTAACATCACCCTCTGGCTTATCATTTAAACCAGGTCGGGGTGAAGGAGGGTTTTTCCTACTCCTCTTACACACTAAAGAGACTTCAATAGTTACAGTGTCAGAAGAAGAGTCTGGGTTTGAAGGGTTAGGGTTTTGAGGAATGGAAGAAGACGCTGTGTTCATCATCAATAAATCAATGGGGAGGGAGAAACAAAAGATTATACTTAGCAACGCAGCAAATCTTAAAATTAAACCAATTATTGTCAGACTAAAGGATTAGGGGGACTTACTCATCTTCTTGGTCGGAGATATTCTTTGTAGAAGAAAAATGGCATTTTTTGCTTGTGTTTTTGGTAAAGTGAGAATAATGAAGATGAAGGGATATTTTGTGTTGGGCGGCGCAAAAAGCTGAAAGGACAGAAAGAAGTTTTCGAAAGGCGGGATTGTTGGTAGGGTCTTATTCTAGGCCTTTCATTTTTGGGCCCACAGGACTAAATATATTATGAGGAAACGGGGTTATGACACGTGTCCGACACGGTGCAGAAATGAATTTAATGATCTTAATGAGGATGTGATGGCTAAAGGTGGCGTGTTTTTGACTTCTTAAAAACGCATGATTGTACTTTACTTAGTTTTTGTGTAGAGGGTATAACATTAGGCCGGCATTGGTTTTTATGCTTCTTATGGTTATGGGTCAACAGATATCTAGGTCAGTAAGTGTGCATCTTTATGAGGATTTATGAGCGACCTCTTCTTTTAGGAGGTGTAATCCTTTTGTAAGGAGTGCGAGCTGTCTGTAGGGATAACGACCTCTCATATAAGAGTGGCGAGCTCTTGTGCGAGGTGGCGAGCTCTAATCAGGAAAATGATATTATAACAGCTCGTTATGGACATATGGGCTTCATGATTTGCGCAATCTTGTGGCGAACTAACGAAATGGGTTATGGTAATAAGGCGATGCTTAAGTATTATTTTATGGTTTGGAGTGATTCTTTCTGATTGATCTATTTTAGGTTGGGTAAAAGGTTTATGTTTTTTTGGCCCATATATTCTTTACTTCTTATATATTCTACTTGATTTCATACCTCGATCAGCCCGAATATGGGGGACTAGCTGATACGACATCAAATATTCACGTCAGTTATATGGAGGTATTCATGGCAATTTGGGTAAGCCACCTCATTTCTTAGGAGGGGCAGTCCTCCTGGGAGTTGAGTGAACTTTTTTAAGGAGCAGCGACCTGGTGTATAGGAGTGGTGAGCTCTTATACAAGGTAGCGAGCTCTTATGATATGGGTACTATTATACCAGCTTGACGCTGAGTGGTAGTTTGGTGTTGAGTGTTGGGCTTTATGGCTTTGGGCCTCAGCGGACTAATATGGGTCGTCTTGTGGGGTCCCGAAGAATTAATATTCATGGACAGACTTGTAAGCCCATGACTATTCTGGTAATTTAGCGAGAGTTCTATTATTTATGGGAACTTAGCATATAGGAGGAATCCCAATTCTAAGTCGGTTGTGGTATTTATGGTATTATAGTAGGAGAGGGGAACCTTAGCTTGGGGAATACTTATCTTATCTATAAAAAGAGGACTCAAGCCTCACTTTTCTCTTTAAGTTAATTTTTATATTCTACGTATTTTGAGCTCTCGCATCTCTTTCGCACTCGTTAAATTAAGCATCAGAGGGCCTACGCCAGAGCCGTCCACCGCCTCGGCATTAGGTGCTGTTTTTTAGGATCGATCAGGTCTCAAGGAGTCTTCTCAGGTCGCTGATCGCGTATTTAAAGCTATCAAGGTCACTGACTTCTGATTTAAGGTCAGTACCCCATATTCTTGAGGCACCAATCATTTTGGTCACATCAAGAACATAGTTTTCTTCTTCTGTGGGTTGGTATGGATGTGATAATGGTGGTGACACGGTCATTTCCCGTATTTGGAGTGCTCAAGAAGGATTGCCTCATTGTCTTGATCCAGCACGTCTTGGAGCCATATTCTACAAAAAGGCTTAAATTAGCAATTGAACAACCAAAACTAAACATCATTCTTCAATCATTTTCGTAAACTCATAATGAATAAATAAACTCAAATAATTACTCAGTCATGTACAACATGTATAATTCCAATCAAAGTTCAAAGATTCAAGTCCCGTTGATCATTGTTTCAAAAAATATTCCCCTAGACTTATGCATAGCTCCTCACCCCCCAAATATTAAATTATTATTCAATCTCAAGGATACAATATAAAATAATTCATATTCTAATGACTTAAAAATCACCATAAGATGCTTCAATCATATAAGAATGTAAAAACACTCAAGAACTACGCATGTATCTCAAGTGTTCGGCAACCCCAATGAAAATTCAATTCCAAGCTCAAATTTTGAAGTAGCACACGCACAATCTTAAGCATCAAGTAACAAGTTTATATGAATGATTTGAACCAATTCTACAAAAATCACAAAATTCAAAACGAACAACCCTTTGAGAATTTGAAGAATCCATACCTTGTTGTTGGATTTTTGTTGATGATTTGAAGTTTTCTTGATGGGTGTTGTATTTAAAACACAAATCTGTTGAGAATTGAAGGGAAAATGAAGATTTTTTCAAGAGGGGAAGGGTTTTGTGTGTTTGGGAGTAGAGAAATGAGGCTGAGATTCTTTTTTTTCCTTATAGGTTTATACCCATCCGTGACCATTATCGACTCCACTGTTGACTGAACATCACACAATAGAGGTCCCGCTAACGATCGATACTTGGGTCGATATTGCTTGCCTTGAAAACATCAACTAGTAATGACTTGGTTACTGGTCGCTAGCCAAGGTCGATAATCAGGTAAAAATCTTGATTTTTAAATTTTCTAAATCTATCTATGTACCTTACAATGTTGGGTTTTCTCCCAAAACGAGCTTTCTTTTTCTTCTGTTATCTAGACATTCTCTTTCGTCAAGAGATCAATTCTCCAAACAGTGATGCCGTCACCATCTTGTTCGTTATTTTCCTACTGTCAACTTCATTTTTTTGTGCTTCCTGCATACCAACAATTTTCACATCATTGCAACAAGAATTAAGGGGTTGTGCAAAAACTGGTTCGATGGTGTTATCAAGACATTTTCAACATTAACATTCAAATTATCTATTCTTTTACACTCATAGATTCTATGCAAGTTATCACATAATTTCATAAAATTATAACTTTTTAGAATCTTATGCTCATCATTGATATGGAATGTGAGTTCTCCCTTTTCAACATCAACAAGAGCTCAGCACGTCGCTAAAAATGGTCGCCCAAAAACTAGTGGCACGTTCTTGTCTTCTTCCATGTTTAATACTATGAAATCTATGGGGAAGTAGAAGTCATCGACTTTTACCAGCACATCCTTGACTATACCATTTTGGTACATTAAGGTTCGATCTGCCATTTAGATTGATATTCTTCGTCTTGATACTTTTGATTTCTAGTTTCTTAAAAACTTGATAGTAACATGATATTTATGCTTGCACCGAGATCACATAATATGGTAGCCAACAATCTTCTTCTGATTGTGCATGGAATCTTGAAACTCCCAGAATCCTTGCATTTGAGAGGTAATTTTGTTTGGATCATTGCACACTCCTCCATAAGATTCATGGTCTCATATTCCGCGAGTATCCTCTTCTTGCTTATTACCTCCTTCAAGAACATCCCCTAGTTTGGCATCTACATCAAAGCATCAACAAACGATATGTTTATATGGATTTTTCAAAAATATCTAAAAACTTAAAAAATTGCTCATCCATCTTTTACGGTTTAGATCTTTGTTAAAATGGTCATGAATTAGAAAGAATAAGGGGAATAGAGGTAGATTTGTCTTCTAAAGCCCTTTTTCAATTTCTTCTTTAACCATATCCCCCTCAACATCTCTTTCTACTTCGTTCGTAAGTTCTTATTCAATGTTTGACAACTTCAGTCCTTCAAAATACATTCCTCTTCTCAAATAATTGCATTCACTTGTTCTTTGTGGTTTACTTTTATGTTGCCTAAGAATCTCCCCTTATTGTGTTGGTTCCCAATAACGGTAGCAAAATGTAAAATTTGGGTCTCAAGTGCCTTCACGTGGGTCCCAATCGACCCATTCATTTGATCTATCTTTGCCTCCATCCGGTCCATCCTTGCTTTGCCTTTCTTGAGATAAGACTTCATTTCACCCATAAATATGGCAAATATGTATTCAATGCTTAGATTCTTGTTCTAGTTGATTACTCAATTTGTGACTGAAAATCTCGGTGGTGGTTGGAGTGCATTGTTTTGATTAGAGTAAGAGAAATTTGGATGACTTCACATCCTAGATGGTATTGATTTCTACCTTCGTTACCTCTATAATTGTTGTTGAAGTTCTTTGGTTGACAAAACTTATGTCTTCAACCCCTTTGTGCATGGAAACTCCACTTGATTGTCTCATTGAAAGTCCCGAGCTTTATGACATAAACGTGTCAAATTTGCTATTCATTTCTACTTATTCTTATGTCATATCAGTCATTACGTCATTCTCGCCCACCATGGTGACTTTCTTCATTACTTATCATTTCGTTGGCCATTGATAACTACTAACCGCCATCACTTTAAGAATGGTCATTGCTTCATCGGTGATTTTTTCTAGAAAAGCACCTCCGGATGAAACGTCTACCATAACTTTCTTGTGCGTGCTCAACCCACTTTAGAATTAACATATTTTTTGGTCTTCAGGAAAACCATATTGAAGTCACTTTCTTAATAACACCTTAAATCTTTCCCAAGCTTCGTTTAATGGTTCTCCATCTAATTAGAAAAATGGCATGATCTCACTTTTTAACTTCAAGGTCTTTCTTGGTGGAATAAATTAAGTAAAAACATTTGACACATCTCATTCCATGTGTCAATGGCTCCAAAGCCAAGTGTGTTGGACCAAAGATTTGATTTATCCCTTAATGATAAAGGGAATAAACGTAGTCTTATTGAATCTTCTGGGATTCCATTCATCTTGATGGTCCCACATATCTCTTAGAATTACACCAAGTGTGCGTTTGGGTTATTCGTGGCACTTCCTCCAAATTAATTTTGTTGAACCATTGCAATCAACCCCATCTTCAACTCGAAACTATTTGCTTGAAACTGTTGGAACATGGTTCGAATGGCCGGTTCTGCATTTTGTTGAGGTTGTGCTTATTGTTGTATTTGTGCATGCAACGCTTGTAGTTATTGTTTTAGTTAGTTGATTTGGATATTGGAATTGTCCGGATTTCTAGGCATCTTGTTTTTTGCTTACAAGTCACACCGATCTCCAGGTTGATGGGTTCTGAAGGTTCCCCTTTAGAACGTGTTAGCATGCACCACTTTCAATAAAAAGATAAAAAATGTTTAATTTAATACTATTTTATCAATTATATTATTATCTTCTTAAACTCAATGGTCCCCGACAACAGCGCCAAAACTTGACCACTCCCAACTTTACGATTGGTTCTCTCAATTAATAAAACCTTGTTTGTTCGAATACTCTACCTAACCACAAGTATACGGTGTAGATGTAGTACGCAATGAGCACGTTCAAATCCAACAATGACCATTATAATGAGTTGGGTTGTGTCATTATAAATGACAATTATAAACTATTTAAAGCTATAATCTAAACAAAGACAAAACACAATTTATGACTCTTCGAACAGAAAAGAAATGATAGAGAGTATTCCGGGGTTTGGTTTCACAATGATCTACCAATGTTATCATTCTCAACAAATTAAGTATATCGTAATTTAATTCACTAAAAGCTAATCATTATATTAGTTTAATACTTCTGTCGAAGTGATTAAACCGTAGATTCGAAGTATGAAACAACGTGTCCATTTGAAATCATACTTAGAACTCCAAAAGGCTTAAAGTATTTGTATGACTTCACTATTAATCTCAAACCTCTCGGTTCTGTTGGTTAAAGTGTTTTGTGTTTAAAATCATATTTATAAGCCTCATCTCTCGAGTTATGATTGATCAAGTTAGTAGTTTTGAAAGTTTATAATCAATCGAAATATAAGAAGCATAAGCAATTATTTCTCACTTATGAACATGGAATTAAAACATGAAAATATCAAAGGGATCATACCTAAATTGAAAGAAATATCATAACATTATTCAATCATTGTTATTCCAAACCCCATAATAAAGGAAACTAGCCAGACATGTTCAACAAGTTATACACACAATTCATCTAACACATAATAAACTTAATGATAAGTAAGGATAGATATAACCAAAATGGTTGATGTTGATTCTTAATTCCAGTTGTTTCTCACTCTCAAAATATATGATTCTTACAAAAAGGAAATCCAAACTAAACTATGGTGGATGATAATATGATATGAGATGTTTTCTGATGAAAAGATGATGTATTTGGGATGCAACCCATGAACTTTGTATAATATCAAATCTTGGCCATGAACTCTGATTTTGGGAAATTTTGTAACTCCTTTTGACACATTATCAACCAGACTATCGACTTATGGTTAGGTTGATAATGGTTTTCGTGAAAACAGGGTACAATAGCGATCCCACCATCAACCGATAACATGGTTGATAGTGAGTCTCCGAGACCTGTTGACTTGTGGGTTATGTGGGATTGCTCCAGGTGATTCAAGATTTTGTGTGAATACTTTATAAATATTTGTCAATTATTTAAAAGCTCGCTCGCAAGAGTACGAGTTCGCATGTAGGTTGGTAAGCTAAACCGAGTCGATTCTCTCGAGGAAAACTAATCGGAGGTTTTTCTTGTGTTTGTTTTCACGAATAAGAAAATAATAAAAATAACTAATATAAACACTCAATCAAGACTTTGAATTAAAAGATGAACAAGGAACTTATAAACTTTGAAAAGATTTAAGAAAACAAGGGGTCTAGAGCTTCGAATCGTCTCCACGACCACTTGGGCATTTCATAGAACACCTTACCTACAAAGCTAGGGTTGTCAATCCCAAATTGAAGATTTAGTACCCAATAAACCCAATTGATGGTTCTAAAAGAATCTAGGATCTAGACCCATAAGATCTAGCCAACAACCAACATCAATCTCATCATCATAAGCTCAACACATCCAAATATACAATTCATCATACATGCTTGGGGTGGGTGGGGGAGGTCCTCAATGGAGTTTTGAATATCAATTATTTTAAGAAGATTAGTTAAACTAATAAAGAAAACGAAATAGAAGACTTAAGATCACGATAAGCTGTAACGAAACTAACTAGCAACACAAGAGCATCATAATCTAAAAGGAAAATTCATGACTAAAGTGCATCAAGAATACGAATAATGAAAGCAAGGAATTTAAAAATAATTAAGCAAAAGAAGTAAAGAACTTACTAATTAAAGAAGATGAAAAGTAGAGCGTTCAATTGAGAAATCCACGAACTAAGATTAATCTAATCTAAACTATCTAAAAAACTAGAAATTTAAAAACTAAGAATTATGAAGAGAATCTAAAGAAATCTAAGAACACTCTTCGGGTTTCTCAGACCCTAAGAGGTTCACTAACCTCAAGAATAATTAAAAGCTTGATAAGTATATTTAAAAATGAGTTTAAGAGGGGTTTATATAGTTTCCCCAAGTCTTGGAGAACAAGTTAGGGTAAAAGTCCCGAAATTGTGATCGCATTGGGTAACCCAGTGTCGGCGAATGTGCCCAGTATTGGCAGGGGCATGTCAGCAATGTGTGCGTCGACAGTGTGCACGTCGCAGGCGGCAAACTCGGACACTGGGTAACCCAGTGTGAAATAGCGTACCCAGTGTCAGCGTAACGATAGCTTTAGCGGTCAGGCTTACCGCTAAGTCCACCGCTAAACCTTTCTGTTGCTCCTTAGCGATAGTGTTAACGGTTGCAGACACTGGGTAACCCAGTGTCGATTAACATACCCAATGTCGACTGTAATACTTTAAATCGAGGCCCGATTTCGCTAGAAATCCACTTGTAAGCCCACCCTCAACTATCTCCAGACCAAAATACCTAAAAATACATAAAATAAATATAAAATTAATTAATTATGATTAAAATATGATAAAATAAGCTGGAGACACAAAAATACGAAAATATGCTTAATCTATCTAACTTATATCGAAATCAATAACAAAAACTAACTAAAATACTAATAAAATCGAGACAAATTCATGTTCATCACCGGAAGTATTCCAATGGTCTCCTTTCTTTCTTATCTTCAGCCCAAAGCTCCAATATTATTGTCCTTGAGCCCAAATAATCTCCAAATTCCTTGAAAAATGACAAAAACATATCAAACACATAATAAAATACAAATAATAAAAAATGAAGTAAAAAGATGTTATAAAAGCATAATCATTATTGAAACCTACTTAAATAAGTTTCAAAATATGCTTAAAATCCGTGTTTATTAGACCTTGTTACCTCCTCCTTCAGTTCATCGATCCTGGAAACCTCCTGTATCAACTCCCTCTCCCCATAATTGGTCGTCCTCATCCTCTTAGTTCCACTGCCTCCCTATAGGTCTCTCCTCTTCTACCTCAGAAAACCCTACCTCCATAATCTCCTACAATGTCTCTGGTGATATTACGACCAAAAGATTTTGTAAGACCCCCTTTTGGATGCTGAGAATTTGCATCCCCTACATATGGTTTCACTCATCCGATCCATCCCTAAAGCTAACATCATATAACTAAAGCCTTCCTTTTCAAGGTCGGGGTATATACCATGTAGTTGCCTAGATCCCCACCTCTTGAATTTCTCTTGAAGTCTAATTTCTGTTGTGGGGTTTTGTCTTAACACCCCCCCTAGTCTGAGCAATAGGTGGCGCTTGCTGGTTCTTGAAAATATGTTTATCGTTTGGTGTGGTTGCCTCAACTACACCATTATTGGGGTTGATTACTCGTGCTCATTTTAGGTTTTTCATGTCTTTCGACTCACGTCTTTGACCTAATAATTAAATTTTAATCGTATTCCTACAGACGACGTCACTTGATGCGACCAAAAGTTTAACTCACCAAGAAAAATACCGAATTGCATTGAATTAGATTATTCGAACCACGACCAGCTTGCACAAAAACCCAATCCATATTATTTCGACGGAGGCCCTCTAATACTTAAGTTAGTAACCTATCAATTTAGTTAGAATCAAGGCCCGAATTCTCAATTTGGTTTCAAAAATGATTCAAATATCTCTCTTTTCAGTCACTTTAGTTAGCATTGGAATATTAAAAAAAATAGAAATACAAAATATATTTTATATAACACCAAATATTTGGTCGCCCATACTATTTTTGAAGATCAGTTCGCATGGGCTCTTATGAGTTTATCTAGCTAAAACAGGTCACGAGGTCATGGATAACAGGTTGTGTAAATGAGGTCACATGAAATAAGATGCAGAATAAAGAAAATTAGGCCATAACAGGTTGTTAATATGATAAAAAGGTAATAAAAGAGGTAGAGGGTTCCAGGTCTCGACGTATGAGGTAATTATGGTAATATGGTCATATGATTAAATATGGCCATGGGGCCCCGACGGGTCAATAAAATGGTAGAAGGTTCTAGATTAATATGAGAACATGGTTATTATGGTAATTTGAGAGAGCAAGAGTCCTAATATTTGATGGTTTCCTAATTATGGAGATTGAGTTCAATTTGGAGACTGAAACCCAAGTTTGGGGCGTATGTCGCTAATATCTATATAAAGAGGACACAAGGCTCGCTTATTTTTTTTAACCTGATTTACTCCTACTTTCATAAAAGCTCTCATTTTCTCATATTTATAAGGTTACTGACTTAAGCATCGGAGGGACTACATCGGGGCTGTCTGGCATGGGTTATGATTATGAGTTTTTTCTATTTAATAAAATAGTAAACTCGGAAATAAATTGAGAAGACAATTCGAGATGATCCGACCTCTTTCCTGGTAATTCAAATCTTTTGGTTACATCAAGTTGTGTCGTTTGTGTGAATACAAGGGACATCAAGTCCTTGAGCAAGACGTGAGATACAGTAGTTATGAAAACAAAAGAACACAACACCACACATGCTAGACCTTTCTAGCAAAGGATAAAGAAATAATGACGCAGCTGTTCTAACAGACACCGGAAAATAGATACAGGCTATGGGCATAGAGAACCTAGAGAGAGAAAACGCACCACAATAAGAGGAGAAGGGAAATAAAGAACCAGAAGCTATTTATACTGAAAGATCAGGAAAGGTGAATGTAGGCTCGGAAGAGTGGAATCAGATGTCGGGGAAACACTTCCTCAACATAAAAAAGGTGATGCTTCAGAAGCTGTTTAAAGCCATACCACCAGATACCATGCAACAAATTATGGATACCATCCATAATAGTGACGAGGAGGACGGCGAACAAGGAGGCGAGGGGAACAAAGAGAAGAATTTAGAGAAGACAAAAGAGGTCGCACGGGCTCCATTTGAAAGGCTAGTTTAAGCCAAGGAAACCCCTAAGAAGGAGCCAGTGAGACCAGCTACCCAAGGAAGGAAATAAGAGGAGAATGTACTGCACTCATCAGAGGAAGAAGAATTACAGTACAATGATGTCAAGGAAGGGTACGGGGAATCTGTGTGAATAATAAATGCGCAAGTATGATTTGAGAAAAAATATAAGAGGAAGGTGGGATATGAGGAGGATGACACACTTCCCAATAATAGAGTTATGAGAGACTTGCAAGAGGCTTTATAATCTTTACGAAAATAGGTCGCAGGGGGCAAGGTAGAAGAGGACCGAGGACACCCGTTAACAAAAGAGATACTGAGTGCCACCCTACCCAGATGATATAAGGGATTAGATTTTTTCTATGAAGGATTGGAAAACCTAGTGAGACATATACAATGTTTTGAGAATGAAGTAGTGTTACAGTTGTTTACAAACGTAGTATCATGCCATGCATTCATGTCTACCTTGAAAGGATTAGCACAGGATTGGTTCCACGAGATTACTCCGGTGCACACCACTAGTTTCAAAAAGCTGAAATCTTATTTCCTAGCATATATTTCTAGTGTTAGAACACACCAAGACATACATGTTACTGGTTGCTATGATTTAAAAAAGAGAGGAGTCATTAAAGAATTACGTTACTAGGTTTACCAGAGTTAGCTTAGAGGTGCCCACCACAATAAAAGAGATGAAAATGGGATCCTTCATCCAAGGGTTAGGCGGTGGGTGATTAGAGAAGTCACTAGCCAAGAAACCTCCTCTTACATTCGAGGAACTGCTACATAGAAGCATAAATTATATCCAGGTGGAGGAAGCTAAATAGGAATGCTAATTATGTTTTTCACATGAGGAAAACTATGTAGAGAAACAACTAATTAAAAGGGCAGAGCCCTAAAAAGAGCAAAGATGATGGGCCAGATATTTTCTTACGCCTGTTAAAGATAAAATGAGACTTGAAGTAGGAGCTGGAGGAAGGGTCACAATTGGCATGGGAATTGATATGCGAGTTTTGGATAATGATCCTGAGGTATTTATGCCATTGAGAGAATGGCAGGACAAGATATTCACCATAATTGAGAGACAACAACCTAACATAATGAGGTGTCCAGAAGATTATACAGAGATACACACTCACCCCAATCTATGTTTTTTTTCCAGGTTTCATAAAAACTATGGGCAATCCACAGAAAGGTGCTGACATTTGAAGTAAGAAATTGAAAGAATAATCATGACATGCACTTAAATTAATTTTTTTTATCAAGACAAGGCCTCAGTCCAAAAACGGGCACTCCTATGACCTCCCTAAGGAGGTCCACTATGAGGAAGAACAAGTGGACAAGAAAAAACAGGGGAAGCACTAGAAGGCCATGTGGGAAATGGAGAGCTTGATAATAATAGGAGACAATGGGGGGATGAAAATTGATGGGGATTTAAACAATGCGCAAAAGATTCATGCAAAAGCCACTAAGCCAAGTCCTTCGGAGGTCACGACAGTTTACTGGCATCCAACACCTTCAGGGCCAGTAATATGTTTTGGGCCATGAGAAAGATAAGGATTAGAGGTAGAGCACAACGATGCACTGGTCATACGGGCGGAGGTGGCTACTTATGATGTTAGTCGAGTATTCATCAATAATGGGAGCTCAGTGCTCAGTTAATATTTTATATCATCATTGTCTGGAGTAAATGGGGCAGAGGTAAGAATGAGACATGTGTAGACACCTGTTTATGCATTCAATGGGTTGTAGGTCGTTAGAGAGGAAGAGGTAGTCCTGGTGGTAACTTTAGGACAAGGTGAATTTCGAGTAGAGAATAAGCTCAAGTTTTTGGTAATTAAAGGTTACTCAACATACAATATTATATTGAGGCGACATGCTCTTAATAATTTTCGGGATATCACGTCTACATCTCATATGAGCGTCAAGTCCTATGGGGGGAAAAGGTAAGAGAAGTGGAGGCAGATTAGTAGGTCACAAGGTCATGCTATCAAACTACTGTGTGCAAAGGGATGACTCAAAGTAAAAGGGAACATAATGGTGATGCACGAGAAGGTATCCAAGCATCACGAAGACTAAGGTCAAAGCTAACTTTGTGCGACCTCATGAGGAGATTATTGATATAGAGTTAGTGGATGGTAAAGAAGGTTTTACAATAAGAATAGGGAGTCAATTTCCAGATGATATACGGGAAGAGCTTATAACACTACTAAAAGAATCCAGAGATATATTTTCATATGGAGATAATAAGTTGGTTGGGGTGGATCCGAGGTGGTAAAACACTATTTGAATGCAGATCCAACCATCCAGATGGTTAATCAAAAGAGGAGGCATTTTGGCATAGAGTTAGACAAAATAATAGAGAAGGAGGTATAGAAGTTACTAAAGGTGGGACACATAAGGGAGATCCAATTCCTAGAGTGGCTATCAAATGCGGTCATGGTACCTAAGCCATGAAATAAATAGAGAATGTGCATTGATTTTCACGAGGTAAACATGTCATGCCCCAAAGATCATTATCCATTACCACGCATTGATTAGTTGGTCGATTCAACATCAGGTTGCAAACTATTAAGCATGATGGACGCATCGTGAGGTTATCATCAAATTCTTTTGTCACATGAAGATCAGTTGAAGGTGAGTCTTATCACGTCAACAAGAACCTATTATTTTGTATATATGCCATTTGGATTGAAGAGCGCAGGGGCTACCTACCAGTGATTGGTGGATAATATGTTTAAAGAGTTATTAGGTGCCACTACCTAGATGATATGCTGGTGAAAATGAAGAGAGAGCAGAGTCACACGTGGGGGACTTAAGGAGAGTGTTTTAGATTTTGTGACAATATGGGATGCATTTAAATTCCAAGAAGTGTTCTTTTGGAGTACTATCTAGAAAATTTATGGGTTATATGGTGGCAGAATGAGGAATTGAGGTAATTAGTATGGTGACATTTGTTATAATTTTATAGTATTTTATGATTTTATGGTTTTTTTTATAAGTTATGAGGTGTTAAGAAGTTTATTTATTAATAAAAACTCTTTATGGATACAATGGTATGGTATTTGTAAGGGCCGATATGATCGGTGATGGAAAATATTTTTGTTGATCCTGAGAGGGGTTGGTTTGGTCAACTTTAAAGAAGGTTGAAACTAAATTTTGGCTCCTTTGTAATGGGTGAGTCTGGCCAACCTGAAACAAGGTCGACGATGGTTGAATAAATATGGGCTGACGCTTTCATTAGGTCGGTGATGGTTGAACAAATATGGGATGGCGCTTTTATTATGTCGGTGATGGGAAAAATTATGTCGGTAATGGGTGAGTCTGGCCAACCTGAAACAAGGTCGACGATGGTTGAATAAATATGGGTTGTCTCTTTTCTTTGGTCGGTGATGGTTGAACAAATATGGGTTGGTTCTTTCATTAGGTCGGTGATGGTCAAACAAATATGGCTGACGCTTTCATTAGTTTGGTGATGGTTGAACAAATATGGGCTGACACTTTTATTAGGTTGGCGATGGTTGAACAAATATGGGCCGAAACTTTCATTAGGTCAGCGATGGCTGAACAAATATGAGATGACGCTTTCATTAGGTCGGTGATGGTTGAACAAATATGGTCTGACACTTTCATTAAGTCGATGGTGGTTGAACAAATATGGGCCAACACTTTCATTAGGTCAGCGATGGCTGATCAAAGGATTAAGAAGGGAGGATTTACGTAAATATCTAGCCAAGCAACTTGTGAAAATATATGAATAAGTCTTGGATAGGTGCAATAAATATATATAGGTGGAGGAGACCGAAGATGAATTCAGATTACATTTTGGAGTAGAGGTCGCGGACCCAGAAAAGGTCATTTCTAAGAGGTTGGAGCCTAGAACCAAGGTGAATTGTCCGGGGACTCTTAACCATGGGAAAAGGTGACAGAACGGTAACCAGAGCTGATAGGAGAGAATGGAAAGAAGAAGATTTTACACCCGTAGCGTATCCAGTTGCAAAGGTGTTCGCAATCATGGAGCAATAAATACCTGATGCCATCAGGTGGCCTGAGAGTTATACACGACCTCCCACTAATCTAAAATCTGAGTTCTTTTGCAGGTTCCACAATAATTACGGACACTCAACTGAGCACTGCAGACACTTGTGTGATGAAATTGAAAGGCTCATTAAGGCCGGACATCTAAAGGGGTTCATATACAGAGATAGGGAGCCTCGGGGACCAGTGCAGCCGCTACCCCCCCACCTCCAGGAGGCCCATCTCCAAACCAGGATGGGGGATAAGCACAACACGAAGGTCAAACATGGAATGAACAAAGAAGGGCAGGCAGAAATAATGAGAGGAGGATTAACATGATTCCAGAAGGACCCACGGATGGGGATACAAATAACACAAAAAAAGGCATGCTTAGGCAGCCCGCCCTGGGCCATGTGAGGTCTCTGACATTAATAAACGACCCCTGACTTCGGGGCCAATAATCTCATTTAGTCCTGATGAACGACATGGCCTGGAAGAGGAACATAATGATGCGCTGGTGATCGAAACTGAAATAACATGATATGAGGTTGGAAGGGTGTTTATGGATAATATGAGATCAGTCAACATCATATACCTAGACTGCCTAGACCATATGAACATAAAGGCCAAGGTACGACCAGTAAATACTCTGATCTACATGTTCTCACATGTTCTTGAATATGTTAGATTTACATATACTAGGATATTTTCTGAGGAGACATGTTTGATTTACATGTTTCCTTTCAATCTCTATGTTTGAATTGTATGCCCTTATGTGCTGTATTTGTTTTGGTCTTATGTGTTGTATTTGTTTTGCTCTTATATGTTGGATTGAGTTTGGTGTTATGTGCTTTATTTGGTTTTATGAGAGTTATTTGGGCTTATATGACTTGTTTTGATTTGTTTGGTTTTATGTGGAAACATGTTTGATTTACATGTTTTCATGTATCCTTGAATATGTTTGACTTACATACTATGGAACGCTTTAGAAAGGAGATATGTTTGATTTATATATTTTCTTTCGAATATGAACATGTTTGATTTACATGTTATTCAAACATGTTTGATATACATGCTGCTTTTTGCGATATCCATATGTTCAAATTCGATCTCTTGACTTATAGCTTGCATACAACATATCTGGGAACTTTGATGGCAGATTGTTTTGCTTTTGAATAACTCAGGGGACTGGGTATAATTTTGGTTATTTCTGGATCATTCTCATTATGATGGGACGACCTATCTACTCGTTGGTAAGGTATTTTGATAATGGTTTTCAGAGGTTTTTGCTACAATCATTTTATGCAAGGTTTGTGTTATCTTGGATTGCGAGAACTCTATGATACAATCAAGTCATAGCAAAAAATCAAGTTTGTTTATATAGGGCCATTTGAATATCAAAAGAAGCAAATGTTGAATTACATGAAAGCTAAATGAATCAAGCCGGATTACAGTTCGATACTAGCTCATCTACAGGGGCTTCTAGATCGGAGGCAAGTCCGACCTTCAGGATGTCATCACCCTTGCAGGGGATCCACCATTTTGATGTTGTAGGTTGGCTTCTGTTACCCTTACAAAATGAGAAGTTAGGAATCTTGGCATTCATGGTCTCCACATCTGGCTCGAACTGGATGTTGGCTGCGGAGAGTTGAGCCTTGATCCGATCCACATCGAAGTTGAGCCATTCCTGAGCTCCTCTTCCCATTTTACCTAAGTAGTCTGTTGTGTTCCGATATTTTCTTAGCAGCTCCTCCATATATGCATCCGTGAACTTCTTGCCCACATCACTCTTAAAAAACGTACGGCGACCTTCACTCAGTCCCTCTTTTCGGCCCTCCGCTTTTCCTTAGCAGTTCCTTGATACGAGCTAAGCGAACTTCACTTTCCATTTGTGTGAGGCTTTGTCGTATATGTTCCTCTTCTTCCATCACCTGCCCCCTTAAGGGGGTGGCTTCATCTCTCATGGTTTCCAGCTTGCTCTTATCGATTTTGAGCTCTTCTTCCCAGGATGTTAGCTGGCGACGTGATTCATCTAACTCTCCGTGTGTTAAATATAGTTGTTAAGTTCTTTTTTCTGCTTGAGCCGTCAGTTCGTCATAATTTTTTTGTAGCTCGCTCTCGGGGGTCGTTGTTGCTAAGTGGTTGGAAAGTGCGAAAATCATAGGTTCCATCTACATCACGAGGAAGTTATAAGAGAATGTTACAAATTAAATATGTTATAATGTGTTAAGATATAATATTTTGGGATATTAAGCTACCTGGGTCATTGCATATTGCTGAAGGAAAGACTTGATCTCATCGGCACCACCACATTGAGCTAGACCCTTCTCCAAATTCAGGGGGCTTGAAGCAGAAGTAGTAGATGGCTTTTGGAGACATCGGAATTTGGGAGTTGGGGCTGCTTGTTGCAAGGGAGTTTGCTCGCCAACCCTTCTTTTCCCTTTTCCCGTATTAAGTACTTCTCGAAGAGGCGGGTGCTCCTCGGGGTCAGAGAGCTCTGCTCGTCCATCTTTTACAGCCATGGCTAAATTCAACTCTTCATCTACGTCAATGACAATAGTTCGTGGTGCCGACGTTACTGTTGGGCTAGGTTCAGGCTGGACAGTGGCACCTCCCTCTGAGCTCAAGGACAAGCAACTGGTAATGATATCATCTGCATGAAAAAGGAAGACTATTAATCTATCTTGTTATAGCAATAATGCTTAAGTATTTGTGATAATATAAGAACCTACCGAACTCAGATCTGGTCAAGAGCGTAGGTCGCGTTCTAAGACCTACAAACCTGAAAACAGCCTCTGAATCTATGAGCCTCATCACATTATAGGGTTTCGCAATCCAGCTATCAAGGAGGTTGGAGTATTGTTGAAAAAGTGTGGGCTGATCTTTCATGGATGGTATTGAGTCTTGTTTAAGAGTTGAATCCTGCCACTCAGTGAAAAAGGGCCAAGCTTCGGGATTGTGGAGAAAGAAGAATTTAACTCACCACTCGTGGACTTTTAAGAAACGTCTCTATGACGTGAAGAGAGGTTTAAATAACCTCTTTAGTTCTTTAATTTAAAGCAAAAATGGAAGAAACCTACATCGGGCTCTACATTATAGTAATTAAAAAGAATTATATACCCAACTAAGAATCTAATGGAGTTGGGAGTCATCTAGAAGAGTGCGACCTTATATTTCGCAGACAAAGCTATGAGGAAAGGATGTATAGGGAATCTAAAGCCTGCTTTTAGGTGTTCCTCGAATAGGGTTATTTGATTCAAAGGAGGGTTTGCTGGATTAGTTTGAAGAATGTTGGGATAAGGTATTGTGGCGGCCTCAGAAAAGTTGAGAGCTTCTATAAGCTCTTTAAGGTTGCTCCGGTTAGGGAGCACCCAATGGTTTTACGTGGCTACCCTGGTAGCTCGCGGAAGTATGGGTAGGCCGGCGTGAGCCGACGGAGGTACTATGGTTACTGGGTTGGCAAGGAAATGTTCAGAGGTTGAAAGCATTTCAGGTTCTGTTATGGGGATACCTTCAGGGATTCTCTCGGTTAAAGCTCTAGTTTGAGCCTCGAGCTCGGTCTAGGGAATATCTCCCCCTGATTCGTCAGCGAGAGTGGGTGGAAGTCTGGGTGTGCTTCTTTTTTTAATAGGCCGTTTGAGAGTAATTTTAGTTGATTCGGTATCAGAGGCTAAATCTGGGTTTGAAAGGTTAAGATTTTGGGAATCAGAGTTGTGTGAGGCTATGTTCATCATCAACCAGCCATACAATGGGGAGGGGAAAGACAGAAAAATTCCCACTCAGCAACACAACAATTTACAGTAAAATTAAAGAAATTATTTCTAAGACAAGGAATTAGGGGGACTTACTCATCATCTTGATCAATCGATTTGGTGCAGATTGTTGGTTCGTAATATTTTGCAGAAGCTTGAGGAAATTTTTGCAGAGGAAAATGTTGTACTTTTTCTCTTGCTTTGTGTAAATGAAGATAAACGAAGACAAAGGGTTATTTTGAGTATTGGGCGACGTAAAAATTGAAAAGACAGAATGCATTTTCGATAGGCGAGAAGTTGGTAGGGTTTTATTGCAGGCCTTTCATTTTTGAGCCCATAGGGTAATGGGCCAACGACACGTGTCCGACATGGTGCAGAAGTGCATTTAATGTTATTAAGTGAGAAGTGATGGTTAATGGTTTCACGCTTTACCAAGGAGCACGCTGGATTGACTTTTCGGATTAACTCATGATTACATTCTACTTGGTTTCCTACCTCAACCAACTAGAATGTGGATGACTAGCTGATACGGCATCAAATATTCACGTCGCCAACATGCAGGTATTTATGTAGATTTCATTAAGAAACCTCATTTCATTGGAGGAGAAATTCTTTTGGGCGAGCTGTTTTGAAGGGTAGCGACCTATTTCATAGGAGTGGTGAGCTCCTATGTGAGGTGGTGAGTTCTTATGATATAAGTGTTATTGTACTAACTTAACCCTGGGTGGTATCTCGGCGTTGAGAGTTGTGCCTCATGATTTTGGGCTTTGGTAGACTAGTATGGGCTATTTTATGGGGTCCCGACGGACTAAAATCTATGGATAGGCTTATTGGCCCATGGCTAATTCAGTAATTTAGCGATAGTTCTCATATCTATAGAAACTTAACATACAGGAGGAATCTTAATTTTAAGTCGGTCGCCATTTGTCAAATTATAGTTTTAATAGGAGAGGGAACCCTAGATTGGAAATACTTATCTTATCTATATAAAGAGAACTCAGTTAATTTCTCTCTAAGTTGATTTCACATCCTACGTTTTAAGCTCTCATCACACTTTAAGATCTCTCGCATCTCTCTCACGGATTATCTAACTTAAGCATTGGAGGGTTTACGTTAGGGCCGTCCACCGCCTTGGATTGGGTTTTGTTTGTAGGATATATCAAGTCGCTGCACGTATATCGAAGGATTATCAGGTTGCTGACTTTATATTTAATACCAGTACCCAATATTCTTGAGGCACCAATCGGTTTGGTTGCATCAGATCATAATAGGATTTTAGGGATGTATGGTTTGTACAGGTGCATATGTCTCGTGGTTTTCTAAGGATGTATAAACAACTATTCCACATGATGACGTTTAGGGAAACTGATTTTAAGGGCTTATTGTCACGGCCCACGATATGTGACTCGACGGGACAAGTCGTGTGCGCAGCTTTGCAGCACAATCACTCGGCGTTCGACGCGAAGCGGGTGATGGGGCAGGACCGAGCCTTAGCAACGGGACTGCCGGGACGTTGGGAGCATGTAGATGTCGAGGACGACGCATAGCGCCGAGAACTTGGCGGCATGGCTGAAGCTATGCGGACCGACTGGCAATAAGACGCGGGACAATGCGAGGGAATGTGCGCTGCCGACGAGCAGATGCGCGCGCACACGGGCCACGCCGAGACACTCGGCGCGGACCTTATCCACTCAGGCGGGATGAGAGGGCGAGAAGGACAGCACGGTCGGCACCTTCCCGGACCCTTCTACCCTGATTATTCGGACACGCTGGGCAGGTGCGCACGTGACATAGGGACGGAGACCGACATGGGCCGAGCCCAAGGGCATCTATGCCGGGTGTTTTCATATTTTTAGTGGTGTTCAAATGAATCAACGAGTTCATGGCTCGGTATTATCGGACTTCAATTCAATTGAGTAATCTATGTGTTTCAAGCTTGAAAAATAAAAGGAAAATGAAAGTAAAGCTAGTAAATTAACTAAACTATCCTAAGAAATGAAATAACATATTGGTCGTATGCCTCGTCGTGTGCCTCAATATGTAAATGCAAGCAAGTAATGGAAATAAGCAAGAAAATGCAATGTTTCACCAAGTACAAGCATGCAAGCACAAGGTACAACTATGCATAAAATCCTAAATAATGCAAATTACCAAATATTGAAAGCATGGATGTAAAGAGCAATGGAAATTAATCAGAAAGTTCAAAACTTTAAGGAATATAACAAGCAACAAAAACTAGATCTAAGATTTAACCTAAAACTATGCATGAAAATAAAATTCAAAATAAAGCATGTGAAAAACTCAAAATCAAGACGATCCAAGAGCCGATCTATGATCTAGATGTGTCACTCATCTAGAATCCATAGCCAATTCATATGTTTCATCATGAACTAAAGGTGCTAAGGCTAAAAGCATAACATGAAGAACAAGCATGGAAATGAAGAACAAAGCATGGAATTAAAGCATAAAACATGAAATTGAAAGGAAACTTACTTGAATTAGGAAATGAAACAAAGYTTGAATGTAATTGCATCAAAAGTAACAATCTAAAGGAGTATTTGGATTCTTCTTAGGCTTACAAACCCAGGGCCAAGCATGAAAGTAAATCTAAATCTAGAAAAGAAATTACGTCAAAGCTTGAAATTGAATCTAAAACCTAAGAGAGAGAAATTAGATCTTAAAGACTAGAGAGAGGATTTTTAATCCCAAACCCATGCTTGGGTTGTGTCACGGGGCGCTTGTAGTGTATGTGCTAAAGAGCGCACCGTGTGGCTAGTAGTCGATTACGCTGACTATGTCCACCTTAACTTGCCTGAAAGCTTGGGCTGTGCGACGCACTCACGCCAGGGGCGCTTTAGTGGCACAACAAAGTTTGAAAGAACGATTCGAATTTTATTGATCACGGAAGCGAATTCCAATATGCCAGCAAATTTGTAACACCCATACATCCAACGCATATTTTTTTTATTTAATTACAATCATGCATTAAAAATATAATTCTAGTCCCAAGCTCGTCGCCATAATACGACTTCCTATTTTAATTTTAAATAATCTAGGAATTCTATTTAAACGAATTTATAGTTCATTTTCAAATAAAATTATATTATCAATTTCTAAGAAATTATTATAATTATTTAGTAATTTAATTATTTATTTAAATTACTATTGAGTCGTCTATGAAATAATTTTGATTTCTAAAATTATTATAATTTATTTGTATTATAGTTATTTTAATCATTTAAAATACTATTGGGTCGTTCAAGAAATTATTCGATTTAAAAATTAAGCCGTCTAATATGTCGATTATTCTCGGACTTGAAAACGAGCCCAATCGAAGCCCAATTACTAGCCCTAATCCACCAAGACCCTACCCTAACTTTCTAAAATTAAATCCTAAGCTTGGTTTATAAGCAAATCCAAGCCTTTTCAGTTTTTTTCACAAACTCTGCTTACACGGCCGCTAGGTAAATCACTCTTTCTTCTAAGATTTTTTTTTTAAGAAATAACAATTCATCATTCAATTTTTCTTCCCAGCCAATTTCTAATCATCTCTGCCACAAATCCAAACCATCGCCATTGCCAACATCACCATATGGCCAACTCCAAACGAAATACCAGATGGAACCCCCGCCAACGTCACAAAATCACCAACCCCGTTTCCAGGCCCGAATAACCCGAACCCCAATCTGCAACATCGCCCAAATCGGCCTGACTTCAAGTCGCCAACACCACCATGGCTGAATCACACCAGCGGCCACGCCACCCGGCACCTTCCAGGACAAACCCCGACGATGCCACGATAAACACCCCCACAGCCCACTTCAAAACTGAGACGCAACAAACCCCCACGGAAAACCATCCGAATCGCCAACACCAAATGAACTCCCGACGATTCCAGGCCCGAAACCAAACCGTCCRAAACCACAACCAAACCACGGCCAAGCCGGCAAAACCCGCAACCAAAAGCTACACTTCCGTCACCAACCCAAACCGCCATGACCCGAACGAGACCCGAAGTTCAAAAGCCCGAACTGCAACTCGTCGTCGTGCTGCCTTCCAGGCCCGAGTCACCATATCGAACCAACCAAAACGACCCGAAACCCACAAACCCGTACGCCAACCCGCTTGAACAACCACAGGCCACCAACCTTGCTCCGGCCCGTACAAGACCCGAAAGCCACTACTACCGTCGCTGGCAAACCCATAAACCCAACCAGTCGCGGGCGGCCCGAAGTTAAACCCAACCGTCTCTGCCACCGGTGCTACCAACAAACGCCGCCTTGCAGCCGTGCCACCTGACCGTCGTACACCTCCTTCCGTTGGGTTCCATCCGCCGGCCCTCCGCCATCAAAAACGAACACCACCGTCTACGCTTTCGCTGTCGGCAGCGACTGAGGAAGGGAGAAGGTTTCGCCCATCTGTCATCACCTAATGCCGGAGCCCGCCGTTTTCCATTCCGGGCCGCCGTTGATTTTTGGAGAGATGGAGAGGAGCGTTGCCGCTGAGCCAACCGCTGGCCGTCGTTCGCCGCCGGTAGTCACCGAAGACCGGAGCGGCTGCCTTGAGCCGTCGGTGCTGCGCCGTCCGATCGCCGTCGAGTGGCCGGCCGTAGCTGCGCCGATTTCTGCGTGAAGGAGGAGAAAATAAAGGAGAGAAATTAATGAAGGATAAGAAATGGGCGGATGAATTAGGGTTAAAGGTCTGAAACCCTTTTAATCCAAACTTTCCAAAAATTACATTTCTACCCCCAGCATTTTTCCCAATTTTCCAGATTAGCCCCACTACTTTCTAAACCACTTCAATTGGAACCCCCAACCTTGCCATCCCTTCGAATGAACCCTCAGATTATCTAAGCCTTCAAATTCAGCCTTCCAGATTATAGAAACCCCAATCCAGCCCCAAAACATATTTTATAACTACACTCCAGTCCATTTTAAATTGTTATTATTATTACTATTATCATTATTATTACTATTTTAAATATGAAAAATACTAATTAAATATATTCTCTAATTGATTAGGTGGCGAGCATTAAGGGGACTTAGGATTTCAACTACGTGCATACCACTCGATTTCCACGATATTTTTACGAGGTAGGGACCACTGACCTATTTTATGCTAAATTTTGCTTCTCAATATTGTGCAATGTGTATCATGTAATCTAGAGTACGACTTAATTCAAAAATCGAATTTTATAGCCAAGGGTCTTTCCCAATGTGCTATCCACGAATTAAAACTGGTAACCATAAAAGTTGTTATCGCGTTTCTAGCTGCAGTCAAGGTAATTTATAAAACCAATCATAAATTAGAACCGATGGCCGTACAAGTTGTCATCGCTTTCTAGCTGCGCAGTCAAAGTCAACGTTCTTCTGAAACTATGAATTAGAACCGGTAGCCGTACAAGTTGTTATCGCGTTTCTAGCTGCAGTCAATGTCTATGTATTTCCAACATGCTATTCTATGAATTATATGGTTCAATGTGCTATTTTTCAGTTCTATGATTTAGTTTAAATATGTCAGTGTAACTATTGAGTACGTTGAGCTCATCCCAAATCAACGATGTGTTTTTCAGGTACAAATGAAGATATCGAATGAAAGGGAAACGAGGAGGGGAATGAAAACTGTTGATGTTGGATTTTATGTTTTAATCTTGTTTTATGTTTTATCCACTGTTGAAAACTTGGTTATTTACATTATGATTATTTCCGCTGCATATTTCTTGAACGTTTCGAAAAATGTGAGTCTTTTATGGTAAAATCATGAAAATTAGACATTTATTGTGACGCCAAGATTTCTCCATTTAATTATTTAAAAATATAAATCCTTTTTCGACTAATGTGAAATCGGGGCGTTACAAAATTACAAATAGCGTTGTTGGAGAGGGGGACGCTCCAGAGCAAAGCTTCTTCTTCTTAACAATTGTTCGCAGACCCTATTCCCCCTATAATAGGCTTAACAAAATAAAGCAAAGTAAACTGACTAGACATTCGAAGGGTTGTGGAAGCCCACCACTTGCTACCGTAGTAGCGACAGAGAAAATATGTACATTACATCCGAAAGTAAAACACCTACACTAACGACTCTAACTTGGTGTGCGTTGAAGATTGGAATTCCTTGTGAGGTTCCGGTCGACGGCCCACAATAGTTGATGTGGGCCAGGCAATCATGGGCTCTGAGGGGCATCCCGTGATATCTCTCCCCCACCTGAGTTGACGACGTCCCTGGCGTCATGGAGTTCTTGTATGCGTCGATGAGTGGTTGAAACACCTTGAGTGTTGTCTCCTTCTCCCAGGTGCTCTCCTGTAAGTTTCCTCTAATCCATTTGACGAGGTACTCCCTGTGCAGCTTCTTCCGCGCACCCGTGTCTCGATGGTTGATGATTGCCTCGACCACTCGCTTCCCTATGCTATGTGACAACTTCTATTGGGACCGGCTGGGCTGGTTGCAGTTGGTGTTCTCCATATCGGCCTGGTACAGTTTGAGCTGGATGACATGGAAAACGTCGTGTATGCTCCACCATGGGGTCAGCTCCAGTTTGTAAGCTACCTTCCCAATGCGGCGAGTGATCAGTAAGGGGCCAATGTATTTCTGCATTACGCGTGAATTTCTCCCACGAGACATTTTTGACATACTCTGGCTTGGGACCCTGACCATCACTTCATCCCCGACTTTATACTCTACGAAATGATGTCTTTGGTCAGTAAATTTCTTCATCTGCCACAGTGCCTTTTCAAGGTAACCGCGTGCTAGGTCAAGGTTTTGCTCCCATTCAAGGGAGAAATTTTGCGTTGAGGAAGTCCTGGAGCCACGTGGGGTATCGATAGTGTGCGGGAGGAGCGGCTGCTGACCAGTACATATCTCAAAGGGACTCCAGTTAGTTGTTGAGCATTTCTGAGCATTAAAGCATAGTTGTGACGCATCCAAAATTTTCACCCAGTTCTTCTGATTAGCGCTAACAAAGTGATGGAGGTACTCCTCCAACATCAAATTGAAGCGCTCCGTCTGTCCGTCCGATTATGGATGATAACTTGAGCTCATATTCAGCTTGGACCCGAGCAACCAAAAGAGCTCGTCCCAAAAATTGATAGTGAATCAGGGGTCCCGATCACTAACTATATCCCTCGGCAATCCCCAGTATTTGACAATGTGCTTGAAGAAGAGGTGAGCCGTCCTCTCCGCAGTAATGGATCTGGATGCCACTATAAAAGTTGCGTATTTGGAGAACCGATCCACCACGACAATGACGACATCGAGTTCCCCAACCTTTGGTAAGACAATGATAAAATCCATCGACACACTCTCACAGGGTCTTGTTGGCACAGGTAGTGGTTCCAATAATCCTGCCTTCTTCTGACGATCCGGCTTGTCCTGTTGGCATACCAAGCATGTGCGTACAAAAGTGTCGATGTCATCCCACATCTGTGGAAATAAGTAGGCCCTCTGGACTAGGGCCACTGTACGCTCCTCTCCGGGATGGCCCGCCCAGAGGGTGTCGTGGCATTCCGCAATGATTGATTTCCGCAGGTCCCCGCCCCTCGGGATGTACAAGCGGCTGCCCTTGGTCCTCAAGACTCCATTGTCCATCCTAAAATTTTGGGACTTCCCTTTTTCCACCAAATTCACCAGGCACTAAGCAGTGGAGTCGGTCTTCATCAGCTCGCGTACTTGGTCCAATAATTGAGTAGAAATCCTACTCGATGTAAGCGCTGCCACCGCCTGTGTTTCTGTTAAGTCTGCCCGACGACTGAGTGCATCTGCCACCTGGTTACTAGAGCCGGCACGGTACTCTAGCAAAAAATTAAATTCTAAAAGTAACTCCTTCCATAGTGCTTATTTTCCATTCAACTTCTTCTGCGTCAAGAAGTGGCTAACCATCGTATTATCTATCTTCACAACAAAAGGTAAACCTAATAAGTAATGTCTCCAATGTCGCAGGCAGTGTACCACTGCCAGTAATTCCTTTTCGTGCGTTGGGTAGTGCCTCTCCACATCTTTCAGCTTCCGACTCTCGAAAGCGACTGGATGCCCTTCTTGGATCAACACTCCTCCAAGGGCAAAATCGGATGCATCCGTCTCCACCATAAATGGTTTCGACAAATCTTGTAGGGCTAATACCGGGTCGGTGGTGATAGCCTGTTTCATCTTCTCAAAAGAACCTTGGCATTGGGGCGACAAATTCCAAGTCTCCGTCTTCTTTGTCAAAGCAGTCAGGGGTTTTGCTATTTCTGAGTATCCCTTTACAAATTTCCTGTAATAATTAGCCAGTCCAAGGAACGATCGCACTTCGTGAGCATTACCCAGTGGCTTCCACTCGTAAATAGCCCGAATCTTTGTGGGGTCCATATGAATTCTACCCCGTTCAATGATGTGTCCCAAGAAACTGATGTTCTCCTGGGAAAAGCAGCACTTCGAAGGCTTCGCATACAACTGATGCTCCCTAAGTCTTGTGAGGACCTTACGGAGATGTTCCAGATGATCCGCTAAGGTTTCACTGTAAATGACAATGTCAACCAGGTACACCACTACGAACTCATCCAAAAACCCGTGGAGTACTTGGTTCATGAGGGTGAAGAAAGTAGCTGGGGCATTTGTCAACCCAATAGGCATAACTAAAAACTCGTAGTCCCCATATTGTGTCACGACTATTGTCTTCGCTTCATCTCCTTCTTTTATTCGAACTTGCCAATACCCAGACCTATGATCAATTTTGGTGAAGAAATTCGCTTGACTGAGCCGATCGAAATAGTCTACGATTAGCAGAATAGGATACTTGTTCTTCACTGTGAGCTTATTCAGAGCTCGATAATCACAACAAGATCGAAGAGAGCCATCTCACTTCTTTTGGAAGGCGAATTCGTTGGCCGAATGATTCCACATTCGAGCATCTCCCTCAATTACTTCCTAAGCTCCACGATCTCAGGCTGCGTCATACGGTATGGTGCCCTAGCGGGCGGTTTTGTACCAGGCACCAACTCAATCTCATGATCCACCTCTCGCTTTGGTGGTAACTTGTGAGGCAGCTCGCTTGGCATCACCTCTTCGAACTCGGTGAGAAGACCTTTTACTACATCGGGGATTGGTCCTGACCGCTCTTCAAACTCTTCAAATATGATAGTGTAGAGATAAGACAGTTCATCATGCGTACAACCCTTATTAAACTGCATCGCCGACACACTCCTTAATCCCTGATTACCCACTTGGAGCGGGATGATGGCAATTTTTTCCCCCATCATCAGCAGTGTATTTGCATGGGGAAACACTGCAGTCCTTGTGTCCCTTAAGAACTCTAGACCCAATATGAGTTTGAAGTCATCCATCACAACCGCCGATAAGTTTATCCTTCCCTCAAATGGACCAACCCTGATGGATACGTGTTTGGCCACTCCAGCGATAGGTTGAGCGGCCGAATTGATGGCTTTTACCTTTCCGACCCCTTTCTCTAGCACAAGTCCGAGTCTCTCCACCTCAGTACTTGTAACATAGTTGTGCGCAGCACCCGTGTCGATCATGGCGTAAATGTTCCTCCAATTAATTCTTACTTCAATGAATAGGAGTCCCAGACTCTTCGGGGTACTCGGTCCCTCCTCTCTCTTAGAAGTAATGGTGTATGTTGTAGTGTTCTTCGGGGACAAGGCATTGCACCAATGTCCCAACGCTCCAAGGTTAGGGTCACCCTTGGGCTCACCTTCAAAATTAGGTTCCAGTTCTTCGGAATCTGCTACCTGGGTTGCGGCAATACCCGCAATAGCATTCAATACTCGCCTGTTCAGACAATCTCAGACCGCATGCGGTCCATCACAAAAGAAGCACGTCTCCTTCTTTACGGTAGAACTCGATGCTTTATTTTGTGTTGACGGTGGTTTACCCCGATTAGAACTATTATTCGATCCTCAACTTCCCTGCGAGTTTGTTGGCACTCGGAAGGTGCCACTTCCCCCGTTGTATCCATTATACGGTTTGTAAAGCTGATAAGTGCTATTTGTGCGAACAGGTGTGCTTGTTAATGGGGTCCCATCGGCTTTCTTAACTTCAGGTTCAAAATCAATTAATCATTTTGCTGCCCCCATCGCGGTGTTCAGGTCATTTTTGCGTTGACGTTGTAGCTCTACCCTAGCATTGGGCATGAGTCCTTCCATAAAGGTGAAGAGCTTGTCTTTCTCAGACATGTCACGAATGTCCAGCATGAGAGTTGAGAAGGTCTTCACATAATTGTGCACCGATCCCGTCTGTTTGAGTGCTCTCAAGGCTCGACGAGCATTGTACTCGACTTTCACTGGGAAGAATTATAATTTTATTGCGTCCTTGAGATCTGCCGATGTTTCTAGCCGCACCCGACCATCTTGTATGTCCTGGTATTTCGTCTGCCACCACAATTTTGCATCATCCACCAAATACATTGTGGCTGTCGCCACTTTCTTTGCCTCGTCCGTCATGTTGATGGCGATGGCGAAGAAGTATTGTTCCATGTCAAAGAGAAAATTGTCGATTTCCTTCGCGACTCGAGCCCCATTATACGGCTTCGGGTCTTGTACTCTGGCACCTACCATGGGTGCGGGGGCAGTGGGGGGACCATTTGCCACCGCCCGCTGAAGCAATCCAATCTGAAGTGACATTGCTTCCATCTCTCATCTCATTTTGACCACGTTCACGGTCTCCCAATGTTGCTTCATCTCAACCAGGTTTGTGGCCTTGAAGGCATCCTTAAGCATGCGGCATGCGCCTGACTCTCATCCAACTGGTGTTGGAGATCGTGTATTGTTTTTCTCATCTCTTCCACCGTTGCTTCCAACCGGGGCATCTTTCCGTTGCCCATTTTTCCACTTCTACCAGCCTTTCTCAACCATGTTTAATCGTTAGTTCCCATTGGGAGCACGAACCAGGTTCGCCGTCTCACTTGACTCCGACATTCTACCTCGGTCCGATGGATCAGGCCGAGGCTCTGATACCACATGTCATGGGGCGCTTGTAGTGTATGTGCTAAAGAGCGCACCGTGCAGATAGTAGTCGATTACGCTGAATACGTCTGCCTTAACTTGCTTGAAAGCTTGGGCTGTGTGACGCACTCACGCCAGGGGCGCTTTAGTGGCACAGCAAAGTTTGAAAGAACTATTCGAATTTTATTGATCACGGAAGCGAATTACAATATGCCATCAAATTACAAATAACGTTGTTGGAGAGGGGGGCGCTCCAGAGCAAAGCTTCTTCTTCTTAAAAATTGTTCGCAGACCCTATTCCCCCTATAATAGGCTTAACAAAATAAAGCAAAGTAAACTGACTAGACATTCGAAGGGTTGTGGAAGACCACCCCTTGCTACCGTAGTAGCGACAGAGAAAATATGTACATTACATCCGAAAGTAAAACACCTACACTAAGGACTCTAATTTGGTGTGTGTTGAAGCTCGGCATTCCTTGTGAGGTTCCGGTCGATGGCCCGCAAAAGTGGCTACGGGCCAGGCAATCACGGGCTCTGAAGGGGGATCCCGTGACAGGTTGGGAGAAAATGAGAGGTGTTTTACAATATGAGAGAAGTCTCCTCTTTATACTACATTTAATTGGGTTTAAATGGGCCAGAATAGCCTTAGAGGCTTGAAATTCCCAGTTTTGACCAAGTTTTACCCGGAGGCACCTTCCTAGACCATTGGCTAGCTTTTTGGCACATTTTGTCTTGAGATGGCTCGACCATGGCTCGATGTGGCTCGTCCATGGCCGAGCCTGGGCGCTGCTGGGCGCAGGTGGCCGACAGGCTGGGGCAGGGCTTGTGGGTGTGGGCGCTGGTAGGCGAGCGCCAAGGCGCGGAAATGGGCGACGCTAGGCGCTGGCTGCGTGCGGGCGTGCGGAGAGCTCTCGGTAGGGTTTCGGGCGGCTTCTGTAGGACGTGTACGCGCTGCTCGACAGGCGCCGAGAGGCTTCGGTAGGACGCGCGCGCGCTGCTTGGCAGGCGCCGAGCAGCTTCGGCATGTGTGACCGTTGGCTCAGCAGGCGTGCTGCCAGGCGCGAGATCAGGGTTTTTTCTTGCGCCTAGGTTGTTGGCGTGAGAATAGGCCATCCTAGGCGAGGCTAGGCAACCATTCCAGAAAGTTTGTCCATTTTGGAGCATCTTGGCACCTATTTAGGCTAGGCTTGAATTTTTTATCTCCATGCCTTAGATTGATTTCAAAGCCTTAAGCCACCTATTAAATGAGAATTTTAAATATCAACACCCAAGAATTACACCAAACCTCAAGGTAATTGAACCAATTAACCCATTAAAATATAAAATTAACAAGAAACACGAAAAACAATAAAATAAGAAAAACAACCTAAAAGCCTAACAAAAAATGACTCAAAACTACTAAAATCAATATAATAATCTATCTAAAAACACAAAGAATAAAACAAAAATTACATGCAAAACAACTACCCCACACTTATCGGTTTATTTGTCCTCGAACAACGAAAAGAATCGAGAGTGCACACGCAATGAACATTGTGTAAAAATAATTATCCTTGTGCTTATCCTTATTAATATGATGGAAGTATCAACATAGACTCGCTAACGTCAAGCATTGCTCGTATTACTCTTTCTCAAATGAAAGCCAAATCGATGACTTCCTCACGAATGGGTATTTCAGGGTATTCACTCAATTTGCTTAAGTGTATAGAGGACGTGTATACGCTCGAATCGGATAATGCATGCACTCGTCAAGATTTCACAAATTGGACGCTCAAAATTGCTCATAGTACATGACCAAGTAAGAATCGAAAGAGGTCTTTATTATGGGTTGTAATGTTGACTCTTTGGTAAGGCATGGAATATTTGGATAAAGTGGCTAACACACGATCAAACGCGATCAATAACACACAAAATCCTAATTTCTAAAACCTGAAGCTTATGATCGCTTCACCTTTCCCAATTCACCAAACTCTTATTCGAAACCCTTTCGTTCACTTACTTTCCCAACTTTTATATCATAACACTTAGAGCTTTTTGAATTTGCTTCTTTTCACTTAAATTAACCCTTTTTGAATTAAGCTTTTCACTTGAACGCACGCTTTATCACTTTTCGTGATTTGTGTTGGAATATTATTTTTTCTTCTCCTTTTTTCTTTTTCCCTTTTTTTTCTTTTTTTTTCTTTTTTTTTGTATAAGAAACTCAAAACCCGAAACCCATAATCGATTTCCCTCACATTTCTCGTCAACTAACAACACACCCTCTCACCTCACAATTCATGAAGATACAAGAGCTAAAATCGAGCTCGGCTAACAAGAAATGGGACATAGGCTCAAGGGGGCTCGTTTGGGACTTTTAAAGTAGCTTAAATATATGGATATGGCCGGAACAAGGGTGATATGTGTGCCTCAAGGTCATTTTCGAATTCAATCATGTACAAGCAAAATCAAACCTCCTCAATGCAATTTCCGTAAAAAGTACAAGCAAGCCGATAAATCACAAAAGGCTACTCACTAGTTTGCACTGAATTTGGGATCGAAATCAAAAGAGCTTTTAGAGATTTGCAATCTTTTCACGAGAAAATGCTGATTATATATATATATATATATATATATATATATATATATATATATATATATATATATATATATATATATATATATATATATATATGAGGATTTAGACGAAGCGCAAAAATTCAACCCCTCACACAAGAGGTCATAAACATGTAAAAACCCGACAAGTAAAATATTCAAACTTCCAAGCACGTGGAGTTGTTCAACAATGTAATAACGACACAAACGACACAACAATCGACTCAACCATATAAATGAGCAAATAGTAAGCGTCACTTCGCCAAGGCTCGAGTTAAGAACAACAAAATATGCTTTTCGACACCCGGACCCTAACCACCTACCCACCCCACACTTAAACAATGCATTACCCGCATTTTAATGAAAACCAAGTAAAAGGAGGGGGATTAGAAACTTCATTATCGAGCGAGTTTTTGTCGAGTTAGGCGGGGTCCACCTAGGCATCTAAGCAATCCAAGCAAAAATTGAACGTGGTTAGTATCTCCCAGCTTCATGCGTGCTACTCACTTATCCAATCGCCCAAGGTTGAAGTCGGAAAACAACACACTATACAAGAAAGTCAGAAGAAATAAGAAACTCAAGAAAATATGTACACTAATCTCAATAAAATATTTTTTTTTGTTTTTTCAATTTTCAAATGTTTTTGGATTTCCATTTTAAGAAGAAAAAAAGAAAATAAACGAAATAAATGAGAAGAACTTGGGTTGCCTCCCAAGAAGCGCTTGTTTTACGTCATTAGCTCGACGTACTCCCTTTTGGTCAAGGCGGAAAGATCACGGGAGGGTCCACCAACACAATCTCCTCCTTGTCGGGAGGATCCACTCTTTGGAACGTCCTTGGCGCATTGCATAGCTCAAATATTATCCGCCAAAAGGCACACGTTCCAAGTTGGTAAAGGCAACTCGGCTCGGCTCGGCTCGATCTTCGGGTGGGATGGTGGTCTTGAAATGCCCCGACGACTCATTGAAAAAGCAAAAGGAGTATTGGCCGGCTAAATCTTCCAACCTTCATTCGATAAATGGGGGAGGGAAATGATCTCTCTTGGTAGACCTATTAATCTTCTTATAGTCGATCAACGTCCTCCAACCCATTGAAGCCCTCGTGGCCAACAACTCTCCTTCCCCTCCTCAAGAACTAAAAAGTTGCTCGTCTTGGGCACCAAGTCAATGGGCTTCACCCACTCGCTTTTAGAAATCACAAACATCAAGCCCTCTAATAACCACCTCCAAATCTCGGCTCTCCTTATTCCATCAAGAATCAAATTCAAAGGGCTAACTCTCTAAATCACTCCGGGTCTCCACTCAATGGCATCCTAAATAATTTTAAACCCTTCAACCATCCTCCCCTCCTCTTCTTCTCCGTGCGAGTTTTCAAGGATAATAATCGACTTGCTCTCCTCTTCCTCCTCAATATAATCGTCAATTTTTTTAATCATATCATCAATAACCCCCACCTCCCCCTCTTAAAAGGCATCGTTGCCCTCAGCGACACATCGAGAATCATCTCCACATAAAATGGGGTCAAATAGAGGCACAACGGGTTCATCAAGAAGAACAAGGGGCTCATCCTCACAACATCCCTCTATGTCGACAACCGGGCCAACCTCCTCCTCTTTGCCCCACTCTTCTGAATAAACTCGTTCGACCATGGCCTTGATGAAGTCCATATACACCCATTCTTCGCAAGATTGTTGTGAAGTAAAAGGTAAGGGGTCAAGAGGGGTAAAAATACTCGGAATCGAAAAGAACTCCTCCTCCAATGGCGAGATGACCGTATCCCCAACTACCGCACACTTATTGAAGGACTCGACCGGAAGATTGTGTGAAGGCGGACTTGAGATTTATTGTGCAATGGCCCACATATCCGGATCGGAGGATCGTGAGTCGGCGGTGGAGTGATTCGAACTTTTATGTACCTACTTATAAAGATTTTTCAAAAATTTAAAAGCTCGCCCGCAAGAGAACGGGATCGCGTGTAGGTTGCTAAATTGAACCGAATTGTCTCTCAAGGAAAACTAGGCTCGGAAGTTCCTTTTGTGTTTGTTGTTCACGGATAAGAGAATAAAATAAAATTCTAATCTAAACACATAAAATCAAGAATTTAACTCAAACGAAGAATAATAAAATCAAGGTTTTTTGAAAAGTTTTATGAATCAAGGGTTCTAGAGCTTCGAATCGTTTCAACGATCTCTTTGGAAAATCCCAATTGATGGTTCACGACGATTCTAGGCTCTAGACCCGTTAAATCTAGCCAAGCAATTTCATCAATCTCAACATAATAATCCCATCATCATCATCACCAATAATATTATTCAATTGATCATACATAGGGGGGTTTGTTTGTTTTGATTGAATTATTCTAAATTAACTAGCAAGCAAGAATCGAAAGCATAAGAACTAATTAAACTAAATTAAAACGAAAAGAATTAAAGACTTACTAATTAAACTATGACGAACAACAGCGTTTTGTTGTCGAGATCTTGAATCTAAGCTATCTAATATATCTAAGAACTAATCTAAACTAATCTAAAGCTAGAGATTTAAAACTAAGAAATTTAAAGAGAAACTAAGAAAATAAACGACACTCGTTGGGGTTGTCAGCCCCTAAAAGGCCTTAGAAACCCTAGGAATATGATTGTGTATATAAAAAATTGAAATATGTAGGTTATTTATAGTTGTTGAAAGTTTTGGGAAGTAAGAGATCATAAAAGAATGCGTTTCCAGCGTTGGTGCATTGATCGGGCGTAGACCGACGCGGTCCGGATCGACGCGATAGAGAGTTTTGGTCAACCAGGGCTACTATAACGGTTCTAGAAGAAAACCGTTATAGAATATCAGTGTGGGCATGGATCGGCAGCGCTCGGCAGGATACAGTCGGCAGGGCTCAGCAACACTCGACAGGCAGCGATCGGCAGGGATACTATAACGGTTTCAGACTAAAAACGGTTATAGAAAACCCGTAGCTTCAAATTCTTCAAATTGCGGCCCGTTTTCGTTGAAACTCCAATCGTTGGCCCATCCTTGACTACGTAAAAATCTAAATACCTAAACTAAACATAATACTAATTAATTATTATTAAAATACGATAAAACAAGTTGGAGATAAGAAAATACGAAAATAAGCTTAATCTATCCAACTTTCACCGAAAAAATAATAAAAACGAACTAAAATACTAACTAAAATCAAGACAAATTCGTGTTAATCAACTACCCCACGCTTACTGGTTTGTTCGTCCTCGAACAAACGATAAATTCAAGGAATAACAAGAATGAAAATATGCTCAAGCAATGAGTCGTGTCGTTCTACATAACTAATTTTGAAAATATAGATACATGCAACGCAACTTCAAACACTCCACCCTTATTACATTGTCGCTCCAAAATCAAATTCATGCATCCTCTCAAAAGGTAATATATATGGATGTACGCTCAAAGCACTCAAGCATTGCTGCATAGGACGTGTATACACTCAAATCATAATAATGCATTCACAATAAATAAGAACCGAAAATCAATATCTTCTCAATCGCAAATTAAGTGTGTTATCAACAAGAATCAGAAAAGGTCTTTTCGGGTTGTAATGTAAGGCTCTTTGGACGGGTATGGAATATATAAGTCATGTGGCTAAATAACTCACTCAACCCAACTTAATCACGAAGCAATACACTTCACCTCATTCAAAAATAAAAATACCTCACTAAACACTCATAACGTAGCCTTCAACTTAGGCTATTTCTCAACTCGTAAACCGTAAAACCGACTTGTCGCTCAAACCACTTAAACACAATTGAAGCTTATAATGTGATTCTTATTCAACACAACTCTTTTGCCTCTTAAACATTAGGCTTCACGCGAAAATAAACAATAAACTCAAGCTTTAAATTAAGCGCGTAGGCAATTACTCAACACGATTCAACAAGACTCACCATCCTTCTTTTTCTTTCTTTGTTCTTTTTTTTTTCTTCTTCTTTTCTTTTTTTTTATCCCCCTTTTATTCTCATTTTCATGGGGTCTTTCTTCTTCTTCTTTTTTATATTGAAGGATGGTGATCCTTAATTACAAAAATTCATAAACTCCTAATTAAAATTCCAAAACGCTAAATAACCAATAAAAATAACGAACTCCTAGCCCATGCTTTTAATGGGTTAGTAGGGGTCGACTCAATAAAATCACTCAAGGCTATAGGCATGGATTATTTGGCTATAATTGGTTCATTCGGAATTTATAGTGGCTAAAATATATGGATATGGTCGGAATAGGGTTTTTCTATGCCTTAACCTCATTTTCAAATTCAACTACACACATCGGTTTCAAAGAGATATCAAGACTGAAAATTATTCAAGCACATGTAATGATGATAACCACTCAGGCTACTCACAGGCATTTTGCATGAAAATTTTTTGAATTGACGCTGTATTTAAGGTTTTGCGAAATCAATTGCGTCCAAGTACCATTTTACAATATATAAATAATAATTTTGAAAAATTTTATGCACTTATACACGCTCAAAGACAAGAACCTCAAATCACACATAGCTAACTTCGACAGGCAAGCCATACAAACACAATTAAGCGTAGAAATAGAAATTAATCACGTTAAGAATTTAATTATTACAGGCCAAATAATTACACAAATAAGCAATAAATATCACACTCGACCACCCCCTCTCTAAAAATCCCTGCAATCTCCTGATTGCCACAAATACATCAAAATACAAAAAGAAGAAGGTAATGAAAACATCCCTTAGAATAGAAGGTCGAGTCGCTACTCGTTGATTTGTGCAATCGGTTGCTTCTTCAACGTACGTGATGTGAATTGTCCTAAGAAAAACAAAACAAACAAAAGCAAAGAAAATAACAATATTTTTGGGTTTTTTAATATTATTTTTTTTATTAAAATCATAAAATAAAGATAAAACGATGTCAAAACTGACGGGATCCATCATCCTCAGGGTTCTCATCAAGGTCCATGCTCGGTTGGGGATAAGCCGCCTCAAACCGTTCCTCAAGGCCCGAAATGCGAGCGCGCATCTTCCTCAAGCTTCGACGGTTTTGCTCGTGGTTCGCATCAATCTTGTTGTTAATTATTTGGAGCTTGTCGAACATCTTCAATTGAAATGCTCGGTTTTCTTCGAAAAATTAGCCCTAATTGGGACTCGGGCCTGAAGTGGTACGTGGGGCTGGCTCCATATCGCCATCCCCATCGTTTCGAGACGAGGAGCCTCCTTGAGTCGAAGACCTCACTCGGTGTGCGGGGGCACGCATCAAAGATAGTAAAGTCGTCCCGAGTGGGCTAAGTCTGTTTTAGGCCGGCTCGAACCCGAAGTGATGGGCGAGGCCGGTAATGTATGGTGCGAAGGAAAGGAGAGGCGTTTTGCTATCCGGCGTACCCCTAGTAACATTGTAGAGTCCTTTCAAGATCAATGGGAATAGCCGGACTTGACGGCCGTCAACAAGATATTGTAGGATGTAGAGCTCGGACTTGGTCGCGTAGGTGGCCTCATTTTTGCAAAAATGATGTGATCGAGGATCTTGTAGGCGACGAAGAGGGCTTCGTCTTGAATCTTTTTGCAAGGGAATCACTTACAATCGCCCGTGTTTCCCCCGGTTATCATCCCCCAGAAAGAGGCTAAATTGAAGCCTTGAACGCCCACCGGGTGGTCCCCTTCGGTCGAAAAACATAAAATGTTGCCAAATATCTCCTCGTTCACAAACACGTCATTCCCACCTAGCCTACATGTGAACGTCTCGTCGTTTCGAATTGCTAAAGTAGTGAAAAACTCAAGCATGAGCTCGCTAAATCCGGGTAGGTGCATACGAGCGAAATACCCACACCCGAGGCCATCAACATAGCAGGAAAGGTCGGTGTGGTGCTCCGATCCACTCGAGGCCTCCTCCTCAATTTCGTCCACGTTAATCGTCCGATGGGTCGCGAAACCCCATTGTCGACTATTCTTAAAAAAAAACCCTTCCTTCTTGTCGAAAATTGGGAACGATGCTCCGTATTTTGACGAAATATCCTTACGTTTTTCTGCCCGAGACATTATCAGTCAATTCAAAGTACAACGGGAATGAAAAATCTTGAAAATAAAACCTTTTGCTTCTTTGAGGAATTTTGTCGAACACTTGGCGTGCGTGTTCAACCAATTAAAAATTTAATCAATTCTTGTACCAAGAGTTTGTTGGGATTTGATGGTGCCGTCGCGCAGCGGAAAACAAAAATTTTTAAATAAAAGGAATTTTGAATCGAATTCAAAATTGACGACGGCCCATTTTTAATTTCAATTAATTCAAACAATGTTTTTAATTGTTTTACAAATGAAACAATTTGATTTTCGTAAAATCGAATAAGCATGGTCGGTTTCTATTTAATATACCAAACATATATATAACAATTATATATATATTAATATATTAATTATACATACATTATACAGTACACATACATACATAAACAATATATATATATATATATATATATTATATATATATATATATATATATATATATATATAGGGTTGGGTTCAAATGAGAACCCGTCATTATATGTGAACCTAGGGACTCATCTTGACCATTAGATTGGATAATTTTGATGGTTGAGATCATGACATGTCAGCATGGTAATAATGTGAAAAAATGCATTAATTAATTAAAAATGGTATTTTGGACATATATCAACGTTTACAAAGAGCACTAAATTGTTCATTAAAAAGCACAATAGATTAAGAAAAAAACACTACGATTGTATACAAAAAGCATTGCAAATTTCGTCTATAAACTGCAAATTCAAAATTTTGAAATTAAACTCAAATCTTCAACAAACCATAACTTTTTCAAATTTTATTCGTTTTGAATGAAATACATATCAAATTAACCACATTCTCAAGATCTACAATTTAAGATACATATTGCATGTTTTAAAACGTAAAAAAAAATATATATATAATTAAAATTAAAAAAACTGGACTGATTTTAGCACTACAGTACTGTGTAAAAAGCACAATGAACCTGGACATATAATTGCACTGTGCAATATTAGATCTACGGCCTGGATTGGTTCCTAGGTTCGCATATATTGACGTGGGATCTATTTGAACCTAATCCATATATATAATATATATATATATATATATATATATATATATATAGTATATATATATTCTGCATGCATCATTATCATTATACATTATGCGATGCAATATTATT
>BMAC01000004.1:3032098-3047217 GCA_014905375.1 Phtheirospermum japonicum | reverse complement strand
GCTATATCATAGAAATCATCTACTCGATGAGTGGGAACCACTTAGAGATTTCTAGGTGGAGGGAGTTCGAACTCATCTTATGAGCACCTACTTATGTATGTCGATGTCCAAACACCGTGACCGATGAGATGCGGTCCACATACACTAAGTACTAGTCTTAATGAGAAAGGCCTGTATCATCATTATGGCGTAACCCTTTGACTAGGAACAAGTTCGACGAGTTACATTACGTGCTGGATTATCTCACGGTTCTGCTAGACCAATCCATCATAATAAAGTAACTTCATCAGGACCATACCTATGCAACAATCATGGGATAAAAGATATGGAATGTCAATATGTATAAAAGATATTATTACGAATAAAAACCGATTGCATTACAAGAGAATGGTCAGACCACAGCCACAAGTTGGCTTGTTGGTCACCTTATTCTAACAGAGTTATCCCAACACAACCAGACAACAATTATATGGTCCCAAGAGAGTATAAGCGAATTACCTCAATGTCGCACGAACCTTCATTCCGGAATTTTAAAACTTGCCCCGGAATTGCTTTAAACCTAAGTAGCTCATTTTAGGGATTTTGGTTGAATGTGAGATGGTGGGTGTGTTTTTCTGGGCAATGTGGTTGAATTTTGGGTGTTGAGTGGTGGAGGGTTTGGAATTTTTAAGAAATTAAATTTATGAAGAAGGCAAGAAAATTAAAAATTATGGAGTGGAGAAGAAGAAGAAGAAGAAGAAGAAATTGGAAGAGGAGGTGTTTGGGGTGATTTTTAAAAAGATTTTCTGGCTATTCCCGCGGGTCACACGCGAACAGTTCAGGTTTGTTGGGCAAAATCCAAATTTAAAATGCTTCTGGGCCGGGGCCGGGATTCACATCGACGCGAGCCAGATCGACGCTACAGAGAGCAATTTCTCGGCAGGTGCGTCGACGCCGCGTCGACCGACGCGAGCAGTCTCGGCGTCGACGCGAGCAGAATTCCTGGGTCGATTCTTCTTCACTTTATTTATTAGTTCCCCTCGTTCGAGTCCTTTCATCTGTTCTAAACAAATAAAAACAAAAATAAAACATTAAATAAAATACAAAATGATACAAAAAGCTCGGGTTGCCTCCCGAGAAGCGCAAATTTTTAACGTCGCTTGCTCGACGCTATTTTGTTCGTTTAATTCCAACCGTATGGTGGGTCTCCAAACTCTACCAGCTTGCGATCGCGATTCTTCTTTCTTCAATCATGATAAGGCTTCAGTCTATGCTTGAGAATTTGAAAGGATGGTTTTCCGACCTCATCATATAACGTGGATACTCCATACTCGTCTAATTCTTTTATTAAGAACGGTCCGCTCCATGCAGCTCCAAAATCAGATGGGTCATACTTACGTTCGTTATTATACAGTACTAGTTCCCTAACCTTATACTGCAAGTCTTTGACTTTCTTAGTGCGAACCTCTTTTGATTTCTTCTTAATCCTCGTCCATTCGTCTAAATATGCCTCGCCCTTATTCTTTGTATGTTCAAAATCTTTATTAGGGCCGAGGGAATTGTACCTTGAGTGACTTATTGGTGGCTTCAACTCTACCCTTTGCTCAAATATATGTGCTTTGCTCTCCACATCTAAATCATCTTGAAATTCTTCTACGATATCGCGTATGTCAATACCTAGTAACTCGATCAAATCCTCCCCACTTAAGTGCATCTGGTCCTCAAACTTGTCGTACTCCTCGCTTGAATCAACTCGTGTATCCCCTCCCTCAATAGAAAATCCGACGTCATCCCCGTCGCTCAATTTTTTCAAAGTTGCGATTCCTCTTAACTCATGGATGCACGATGTAATGGGGTCAACAAATGAACAATCATCTTGCAAGGCAGGGGAAGGAGTGTTTTGAATATCTTTTAGAGAAAACATCACTGTTTCACCCAAAACGGTCATTGTCATCCTCCCTTTGTGAACATCAATTAGAGTATGGGAGGTAAACATAAACGAGCGCCCCAATAAAATGGTATACTCCGTGCTCTCAGTCGGTACTTCGCCAACGTCCATAACCACGTAATCAACCGAAATTACGAGCTCTCCAACTTGTACTAAAACATCATCAACTATCCCCAAGGGTACCCGGATTGAGCGATCGACCAATTTTAGTCTCATGGTCATCGGCTTTAGTGGTCCAAGATCAAATTCTTGATAAAGCGAATACGGCATCAGATTTACTCCTGCTCCAAGATCCAACATTCCTATTGCTTGTTGTCCATTAGCCAATGAAATAGTGATGCAGAAATTTCCAGGATCGCTTTCCTTGGGTGGTAATGGCTTCTTAAAAACCGTGCTAACTTCCTTCGGTAGTGTTACAAATTGGTTTGTCGCCAACTTCCTCTCCCTTGGAGCAAGTTCTTTGAAAAATTTTACATAGGCAGGCATTGTCTTGATCACCTCCAAAAGTGGCAAGTTGATATTGACGTTCTTTAATAAATTATAAAGCTCCATGAACCTTTTGTTCTCTTTCGCTGGACGTAAACGGCTTGGAAAGGGAATATCATCTTTGATCGGCGTTGCTGATTGCTTCGGCAGTTGTGGCGTAGGAACATCATTTTCGCCAAGGGTGTTGGTCGGAATCGTCCCTTGAATGGATCCAGGAACATATCGATTAAAGGATTTACGCAGCTGCTCTACTGGTTTAGAATCATCCTCCTTGCTAGGAGTTGGTGCTCTATTCTCGACCTCGACCTCATCATCTCGGTCAACTACTCTGTTGTCAATATTCTTCCCACTGCGAAGGACATGAGCTGCTGACGCCTGTTCAGCTTGGCTTGGAAGTTTACCCTTCTCGTCCGAGAGTTTGGCCAGGTGAGTCGATAATTGTCCTATGGCTGTTTCAAGTTTTCTCTGCCCAGCTGTATTCTCGAGAATAGCCTTTTTCATGTTAGTGATTTCGTTTCGAACGTCCGCCAGTCCATCTTGATTTTTAATAGTTCTGGCCACTTGATTTTGCTGCCAAACCAAAAGCTGACCAGTCGATTGAACTGTTGGAGGCACCTGCCCTTATGTATGAAAATTATTTTGTTGTGGTGGCAATGGTGCTTGTGCATGTGATGGTGGGTACTGCGGATCAGGTGGCATATAATTCGGAATCCCTGGGCCCCACTTAAAAAGAGGATTATCACGTTGCGAGACAAATTTCTTAGGCCCTTGATAATTCTGGATTGTGTTTACGTCTTCTTGATGTTCAATAGTGTTAGGACATATGTCTGCTGAATGTTGGGGGATCCGCATTAGTTACACGCTGCACCATTCTTCTGCGTAGCTGCCTTGCTTGCTCGCTCGACTTTCCAAGTAGCTAATTTTTCATCAAATATCTCTACACACTTTGCCTTGACTAACTTGACGTCATCTAAATCAGGATCGGGGATGGAAATCTCATTAACCTTTATTTTACGAGGCCGAGAGTTGGTTTGTCTAGATTTCTCACTTTGCCTCTCCAATACCCATCTCGCCTCGGTGGCTGTCAAATCTCCAAGATCTCCTCCTGCCGCTATCTCTACTTCTCGTTTTCCATGGTCCAATAATCCATCGAAGAGAAATTGGTTAGTCATCTCCGGAGAGTGGGGGCAAGCTTGCAAAAATGTCTTGTAACGTTCCCAAGTTTCATGAAATAGCTCTCCCTCCAATTGTTCAAAGGTAGCAATTTGCCTCAGAAGATGCCCCGTTGTTTGTGCTGAATAGTATTGATTTAAAAAATTCTCGCTGATCATATCCCAGTCAGTCAACGAACTAGGCTCCAGGGATAGTAGCCATGACTTCGCCTTGTCCTTCATGCTGTACGGGAAACAAATCATTTGCACCTCCTCTTGGTTAAGGCCATGAACCACAAATCTTCCAACCTCATCAACAAAATAGTTCAAAAATGCCAAAGGGCCTTCATGGGCACCTCCGTGAAAAGTCGAGAGTAAATTAAGTTGGTGCGGTTTGATCTCCACTTCTCTTGCAATTGGTCCAAGAACAATAGCGGACCTAAAAGGTATAACCTTCGGACGCGCCAAATCGCGCTGTCTAGGTGCTCTATCTCCCCTTAGTTCTCTAACTTGGTACTGAGCTCTTTCGTAGCGGTTGTCATATGCATTTCTTTCGTAATCGTTGTCGCGCTCGTATCGCCTTTCAAAACGGTCTTGTTCGTAGCCTTGGTTTTGATGCGTCAACCAATCATTCACGTGCCTATGATTGTTAGCATGCTCGTTATGCTGAAAAAAATCTTCATTTCTGAATGGCATGTTCTCGATATTGCCTTGACAATTGAGATCGTCGTTCCTTTCTTCGTTTTGCCTCATATATGCCATGCTGGGTTGGTGATTGACTACGTTGTGCTGTTGGTCGACTCCTTCGTTTCGTCTCATGTTCTCCATGTTTTGCTGATAATTAGCCCAGTAGGCTCGGGGTTGTGGTTGTCTTTGCAAAATGATTAGTTCACTACCATACCCATTTCTAATGGGACGTGGTGGTGATCTTGGTGGCGAATCGCCGTTTCAAATCGAATGTGCTCCCAACATTGTGTCGGGAACTCGGTCGCAAATAAAAAACCAGTCGCTGTTGAAGAATCGTTCTCGGGAATGAAAAGGGGCCTTGGTCTAGGTGGATTTGAACGATGGATGTTGTCAATGAATGGTGCAAGATCGCGTTGAAGTGATCGTCTACTTTCATAAACTCAATAACAAATCAACGTACCAAATGACAGGAATCCAAACCAAGTGCGAAAGAAAAAAGAAAATAATAACCTAACAAGAAAATAAAATAAAAAACATCCTTAATTCCTACTCGTTGCTTCCTCGGCAACGGCACCAAAATTTTGATTCGAACTTTTGTGTACCTACTTATAAAGATTTGTCAAAAATTTAAAAGCTCGCCCGCAAGAGAACGGGATCGCGTGTAGGTTGGTAAATTGAACCGAATTGTCTCTCAAGGAAAACTAGGCTCCGAAGTTCCTTTTGTGTTTGTTGTTCACGAATAAGAGAATAAAATAAAATTCTAATCTAAACACATAAAATCAAGAATTTAACTCAAACGAAGAATAATAAAAATCAAGGTTTTTTGAAAAGTTTTATGAATCAAGGGTTCTAGAGTTTCGAATCGTTTTCACGATCTCTTGGGAAAGTCCCAATTGATGGTTCACGACGATTCTAGACTCTAGACCCGTTAAATCTAGCCAAGCAATTTCATCAATCTCAACATAATAATTCCAACATCATCATCACCAATAATATTATACAATTTATCATACATAGGGGGTTTTGTTTGTTTTGATTGGATTATTCTAAATTAACTAGCAAGCAAGAATCGAAAGCATAAGAACTAATTAAACTAAATTAAAATGAAAAGAATTAAAGACTTACTAATTAAACTATGACAAACAAAAGCGTTTCGGTGTCGAGATCTTGAATCTAAGCTATCTAATCTATCTAAGAACTAATCTAAACTAATCTAAAGTTAGAGATTTAAAACTAAGAAATTTAAAGAGAAACTAAGAAAATAAACGGCACTCGTTGGGGTTGTCAGCCCCTAAAAGGCCTTAAAAACCCTAAGAATATGATTGTGTATATAAAAATCCGAAATATGTAGGTTATTTATAGTTGTGGGAAGTTTTGGGAAGTATGAAATCATAAAAATGCGTCAAAAACACGTTTCCAGCGTCGGTGCGTTGATCGGGCGTCGACCGACGCGGTCCGGATCCTCGCGACAGAGAGTTTTGGTCAACCAGGGCTAATATAACGGTTCTAGAAGAAAACCTTTATAGAATATCAGTGTGGGCATGGCTCGACAGCGCTCGGCAGGCTACGGTCGGCAGGGCTCGGCAGCACTCGGCAGGTAGCGGTCAGCAGGGATACTATAATGGTTTTAGACTAAAAACGGTTATAGAAAACCCATAGCTTCAAATTCTTCAAATCGCGGCCCATTTTCGCTGAAACTCCAATTGTTGGCCCATTGTTGACTACGTACAAACCTAAATACCTCAAAATACCTAAACTAAACATAATACTAATTAATTATTATTAAAATGCGATAAAACAAGTTGGAGATAAGAAAATACGAAAATAAGTTTAATCTATCCAACTTTCACCAAAAACAATAATAAAAACGAACTAAAATACTAACTAAAACAAGACAAATTCGTGTTAATCATGGAGAAAAAGATGGAGTAGTACAACCGGGTCCCACACAAGAAGGAATCGGGCTCGGGCTAGACATTTGAGCGATTTGAGCCTTTAACGTCGCTATTTTCTTCTTCAGCTCAAGCTCCCTCGAGGATATATAAAGCCATGTTCACGTCATAATCATGAGAATACATCGGTGGAGAAGATTTTCGCTCGGGAGGGCCACTTGGGACAATGTAGCTCCCACCTCCAAATAAATCATAAGGATCGGGAGTCGGCGGTGGAGTAAAAGAAGGCGTAGCACAAGCGGGTCCCGCTTGATATCCACGACCTCCATACATATCAAAGGAATTGAACGAGGAAGTTAAAGGGCAAGAATTAGACATATGATCACCCGTTCCACACCATCCACATCCCAAAAACGATCGGCTAACATCTCTCATAGTACCGATGGGGGGGCCACTTTTCACATTGGAGCTCGGACCGCCAAACGACTCATAATCCTCGTGATCTTTGGTAGTTAAAGGGGGAAGTCGGGGAACACCAAACGAGAAGGGAATCAGAGTTTGCTTATTCGGATAAGGATTGGAAGCACCATACCTTCCAGGAGAACCATTCATACCCACGACGCCACCAAACCCAACATGGTTTGCACCATGCCCTTCCATGTTGGGTTGCCCATAACCATAACCGCCATTGGCAACGTGGTTTGCACCATGCCCTCCCACRTTKCMATACCCATTATACAACATCTCATTCCCAACATGGTTTGCACCATGCCCTCCCATGTTGGGAATGTATCCACCATAGTTATAAGCACCTTGCATACTCAAAGAAATCGTCAAATAAAAAGGAAAGCTAAAAACAAAATGAAACGACAATTAAATCGAAGGCCTTAACCAAGCCGTGTCGCAACGGTGCCATTTTGTTTTCATATTTTTAGTGGTGTTGAAATGAATCAACGAGTTCATGGCTCAGTATTATCGGACTTCAATTCAATTGAGGAATCTTTGTGTTTCAAGCTTGAAAAATAAAAGGAAAATGAAAGTAAAGCTAGTAAATTAACTAAACTATCCTAAGAAATGAAATAACATATTCATCGGATGCCTCGTCGTGTGCCTCAATATGTAAATGCAAGCAAGTAATGGAAATAAGTAAGAAAATGTAATTTTTCACCAAGTACAAGCATGCAAGAACAAGGTGCAACTATGCATATAATCCTAAATAATGCAAATTACCAAAAATTGAAAGTATGGATGTAAAGAGAAATGGAAACTAACAAGAGAGTTCAAAACTTTAAGAAAAATAACAAGCAACAAAACCTATATCTAAGATTTAACCTAAAACTATGCATGAAAATAAAATTCAAAATAAAGCATGTGAAAAACTCAAAATCAAGACGATCCAAGAGCCGATCTATGATCTAGATGTGTCACTTATCTAGATTTCATAGCCAATTCATATGTTTCATCATGAATTCAATATTCTAAGGCTAAAAGCATAACATGAAGAACAAGCATGGAAATGAAGAACAAAGCATGGAATGAAAGCATAAAACATGAAATTGAAAGGAAACTTACTTGAATTAGGAAATGAAACAAAGTTGGAATGTAAATGCATCAAAAGTAAAAATCCGAAGGAGTATTTGGATTCTTCTTAGGCTTACAAACCCAAGGCCAAGCATGAAAGTAAATCTAAAGGAGCAGGACGTGCGCGCGCTGCTCGGCAGGCGCCGAGCGGCTTTGGCATGCGCGCGCGTCGGCTCGGCAGGTGTGCTGCCAGGCGTGAGAATAGGACATCCTAGGCGAGGCTAGGCCACCATTCCAGAAAGTTTGCCCATTTTGGAGCATCTTGGCACCTATTTAGGCTAGGCTTGAATTTTTGATCTCCATGCCTTAGCTTGATTTCAAAGCCTTAAGCCACCTATTAAATGAGAATTTTAAATATCAACACCCAAGAATTACACCAAATCTCAAGGTAATTGAACCGATTAACTCATTAAAATATAAAATTAACAAGAAACACGAAAAAAATTAAAACAAGAAAAACAACCTAAAAGCCTAACGAAAAATGACTCAAAACTACTAAAATCAATATAAAAATCTATAAAAAACACAAAGAAAAACACAACAATTACATGCAAAACACCGGGCGAGATGGCGGACCACTAGACCGAGAGGCGTCGAGAGTCCAGCCCATCCGAGACTCCTTTGGCAAGGAGATCTCCTAGGCGATAAGTTAGGTAGTTACCTTATCGGACAGGTTACCGTGTATGCGTGGGCCGGACGAACTTGGTTGTACCTAGTGTCTAAGTTCGTTGTAGGGTTTTCCCAATTAGTGGCGCCTGTGGGCCGAATGTTGGCTAACCGAGTAGCTTGGGGGAGGGGCAAGCTAACCCTAACCCTAACACCTTGTGTACTATAATTAGGTTACTGTCCTATTGTATTTTGTACAAGAAAGACAACGAGTCCTTTAGGGTCTAATAAAACCTATTATTCTCCAACTCTTGTTGTCTTTTTATATTCTTATCGCATGTGATCCGATGGCCACACAAACCAGGCTTGCCGAGGTGCCGTCGACGCCGACCGATTCGAAGGTCGACGCGAGCACCCCGGCACCGCACGGGCGACTTCCGCTGCCTAGCGCTTGTTAAAGGCATGAGCCCGTGATATTATGCCGGTGTTAAGGTTCAAGCTAACCCACTTGAGAAGGAGTTAAGTAAGCGGTGTTAAAATCTCATATTATATAGGAAGTATAAAATAGAGCAAAATTGTAAAATAGTCCCAGTAACTTAAGAGTGGTGGCAATTTAATACCACTAAATATACTTGGTATTAAATTTTACCAGTAACTTATAAAAATAGAGCAATTTAACACCAATTTCGCTGGGAGAAAAAAAGTCCGTCGAATTCTTTCAATTCCGCCTAAAAAATATTGACTTAAACCAATTTTGACGAAGTCAACGCTGATATGGCAAAAAATAATAACAAAAATTAAAAAAATTATTACAAAATCAGAAATTTATTTTAAAATTTTAAAATAATTTTAAAAAACTATTTAAATTATAAAATCAAACAAAAAGATAAAAATATATTATTAATTTAAAAAATCTAGGAAAATATTTTAAAATTCAAAACTATTTTAAATATTAAAAAATATTATTTAAAAATAAATCAAGAAAATCTAATAATATATAAATTGGAATTATGTGAAGTATGTGAATAAAAATCAGTATTAAATATGGAAAAAATGTTCAATAAGAATATATTTTTCTTAATATGTAAAATATTATATTAAAATACAGAATTAAAAAAATCTAGAAAATATTTTAATTATAGAAGAAATTATTTTTCATATGAAATGAGATTATTTTAAGATAAATCTAAAAAATTATTTTATAATACCTGCATTATTATAAATATTAAAAAACATTTTAAAATATAAAAATATTTTCAGATTTTTTATAGATATTTTTTCATATTTTGTTTTGATTTTCTAATATTTAAAAAAATATTTTTTCAAGTTTTTTTTTTAAATTTATATTTTAATAATACTTTTTCGTCATGTTTAAAAAATCTTATATTTTATAATATATTTTTCATCTTTTTAAATCTTATATTTTAAATATTGTTAGATTATTAAAATAAATTTCTAATTTTAAATAATATTTTTCTGGTCACTTCAGCATTGAATTTGTCAAAATTGGTCAAAGTCAATATTTATCGCCGGAAATGTAATGAATCCGGCGATTTTCTTTTTTTCGCCGAAATTGGGGTTAAATTGCTATTTTTTTTATAAGTTATTGGATAAATTTACCACCAATTGTATTTAATGGTATTAAATTGCCAACATCCTAAGTTATTGGAGTTATTTTGCAATTTTACCTTTAAAATAGAGTAAAGAGAAGTCCATAAAAATATAGCTTTTTTTTAAGAGAAGATCGGTGTTAAAATTTTGAAAATTTTTTTTTTTCCATCTGTACTTGTAGCGTTTTTATGATTTACAACCTAATATTTTTTTTGTTGTTATTAACAACCCAAAGTATGCGGGTTTCGCTTTTTGTAACTTTCAGTCTTTTTTTTCCATTCAAAAAATGGTTGAATCGAAGTTCGTAAACCTCATGCCTCATTCTAAAAACATGAAAACATTGCCCAACATAATTATTTGTGATGAGACATGCGGTTTACTTGCTTCGATTCAACCATTTTTGAATAAAAAATAGCTTGAAGGTTGCAAAAAGCAAAACTCGCATACTTTGACTTGTTAATAACAAAAAAAAAACATTAAGTTACAAATTATAAAAACACTACAAATACAGATGGAAAAAAAAAAAATTTCCATGACAATTTCATCTTTCATAGAGCCGAGCTTATATAAATATATCATCTATATTATAAGGATAAATCAACCAAATAGGAAAATGAATTTGACAAGACAAACATGTAGGAACCAGCTGTCCCATCATCGTTCTTTATATAGCATGACATGTGGGAAATGTTACTGCACTGGGAAAGGTGTCTGGTAAATGTTTCTATGATATGATTTTAAATAAAACGGGACCTTCATACGATTATTGAGACATGACATTTGCATTGGAAATGTAAACATGCAAATTATTAGGTTGCTTTTCATGCCAAAAGCTTTCCCCTAATATTGTCAGGAACGAAAAAAGTCTGGTGGGGGTTGGGTACCAAATATTTTTCCCCAGTTTCAAAAAAGAAAAAAGAAGAAAAATTAAATAATTTTTTTCCAATGAAAAAGAATAAAACTTTTTATTTTTTTTCTCAAAATATTTTTTTCTTATTTATCTCTCTTATTTTCTATCTCATATCTCAACACTATTATTAACTTCTCTAAGTATATATGAGCTCATTTAATTTATTTATTTTTACCAAATAATTTTATATCAAATCACTCACATAAATTATATTTAATCACTATCTCACTAAAAGATATTTACATACCTATATTTTTTTTCAATATTCGACAGTCGAACTAAAGAAAAATGAAGGAAAAGATATCCAATCGCCACCTAACCTCTTTTCCTGAAAGAAGACAGACAAATATTTAAGCGCACCTAGTATGTGTTACCGTACACTTGGGTAAAATGAATATGTTTAATTTTGTCAAAATAAATTCTTATGTTTGTTGTGATATTAATTTTTACTGTGATAACGGTATATTTATGAACATTTAACATGCATAAAAATGTTTATATTCGTTATTGTAAAGATGTTCAGATTTGTTCTCATAAATATTTATTTTTATTGGGATAAAAGTCCACCTCTATTATAATAAATATAAATCTTCATTTGCATAAATATTTATATATCATAATTATCTTTAATATGCTAAATATTAATTTCAATATATTATAATAAATATCAATCTTCATTTGCATAAATATTTATATATCATAATTATCTTTAATATACTAAATATTAATTTTAATATAATAAGTATACAATTTAATAATATAAACGAACACAAAAAAAGATTGCTCAATCAAAAATACAAATCTTTATTATACTAAATGTTTATGTAAAATATAACTTACAACTGGCTGTACTAGTAAGGAGCGTCATCACCTGAAAAGGATTCTAATATGGACATAAAGTACAATTCGAGTTTTTCATCAATACACATTTCAAATAATCCCGGCGAACAGTGGCTTCATTACAAGGCACCTGACAAATTTTTAATTTTTCGGCACATGGTTTGTTAAAAATATAATGGTCACGGTGTCCATTGTACCCTATTTTAGATTAAGGAATGAATTGTATACACTGGTGTGTGTATATATAGGATTCAAATTATACAAGAATCATTTACTTATGTGGGAATTTAGAAATGGATTATGTGATCGATATATTAGATGTGATGTTAATTTAAATAATATAAAATGTTATTTATATTTTTAAATTACTATATTTATATTTTTTTGATTTTTACTATTATCTTAATTAGCATGTGTATAATTCATAAATAATATTACATATTATGTAATATAGAAAGGTTTCTAGGTTCCAGCATAAAAATTAGTTTCTATGTGAACCCGCATATATATATATATAGGGTTGGGTTCAAATGAGAACCCGTCATTATATGTGAACCTAAAAACTCATCTTGACTATTAGATTGAATAATCTTGATGGTTGAGATCATGACATGTCAGCATGGTAATAATATAAAAAAACGTATTAATTAATTAAAAATAGTATTTTGGATATATATCAACGTTTACAAAGAGCACTACATTATTCTTTAGAAAGCACAATAGATTAAGAAAAAAAACATTATGATTGTATACAAAAAGTATCGCAAATTTCGTCTATAAACTGCAAATTCAAATATTTGAAATGAAACTCAAATCTTCAACAAATCATAACTTTTTCAAATTTTATTCATTTTGAATGAAATATATATTAAATTAATCACATTCTCAAGATCTACAATTTAAGATACATATTGCATGTTTTAAAACGTAAAAAATATATATATATAATTAAATTAAAAAAACTGGACTGATTCCGGCAACAAACCATAACTTTTCAAATTTTATTCTTTTTATTCATTTAGTATACTTAGATCACTCTCTATTCCCATATAATCATTTCAACTATTTGTAATCCCATTTAAGTTTAAAATATCCGATTTAATCAAAAAAAAAATATACATTATCTAAAATACCCATACACATAAAATAACCCCAATATATACGTGTGTGGTTTTTCTTCTTTATTACTGAACCAAACAATCTCTCCCTCTTCAAAGCCACCGCCCATGGCGGCTTTCTACTCCCTTCTGCCCATACACACCACCTCTATGCCTCTCTTCTTCCTCAATCTCAAAATCATCAAAAATAAGATTATCGATTTCCACTTTCACCATAACCGACATCTCACCAACCAATCGACCAAAATCATAAACAAATATCAAAATTACAGTTATAGATCCACCCGCATAGTCACTACCCTCTTCGCAATCACCATAATCGCCACAAGATTCTTCGCCCACGGGATTTGGTTGTTGGCGGCATCAGACCGCGGCGTTTGGCAACAACAAATGGGCGATGCCAACAGTGGTGGGGGTGGCTCCGGCTCAAACATTGGAAACAGGCTTACCAGCTACGACCCTCAACATTGGCAGACTGTAAAATTAGAAGGTCTATGATTTTAAGAATAATTCTCAGATTCACGATGTTGTTTGTCAATGTTTAACAACATTGGTTAGCAACATCGACCAGAGTAAAATATAAAATATGCAGCGGAATAAATTGATAAGAACACGAGATAACAAATTCAGTTCACAAGTAAATACTTGTGAACTTGGGTGTACAAACTCGAAAACTATATTACTTTCTTGTTCACGTTCAATACACAAATATGAAGTAATATATGAAAACTAAATATCAATAAACTTGATACTAAATACTTGTTGCCGGAATGGCAAGTTCTTCTCCGTTGGTCACGCAACTTCGAAGAGCTTGTTAATCTCGATCAATGGCTCCAAGTAGTTATTCGTGTTCTTCCTTGCTTTGCTGTGCGTCTTTGTCTTGCGTCGTACTTCTTTTCTCAAAATCCCGTGCTCTTCAAATCATCAGTCCAAGATTTAGGAATCCTTGTCTTAAATAGACAAACATAAATTCCTAAACTTGGTAAATTCCTAAAACACATTCTAAACACAATCTAAGAAACTAATAAAGTCTTAAACATAAACTAGAAACACAATATATTCCTAAATCTAGTTTCTTAACTTATTTTGTGCCCAAGAAAGGCAAATAACAAAATAGGAATTATTGCCAAGAGTTAATTCCTCAACACAGGCAAAGCGATGGTGTCCAGAGGCTCGCTCGAGTCTGAAACTAAAGCGATGGCGTTGAAATCGACGGCCAAAAATGGCACGGCAGGGATGAAGAGTAGGCTCTCTGGCAACTGTTAGGGTAGTTTTCGGGCCTTTTGAAATCGGATAATAGGTTTGAAATAAAATGGTGTTGATTCACTTTTTCTTAGAGTCGGGCTTCTGAGAAGGGCTGTGACCATGGGTGAGGGCGGGGGTGGTGGTTTCAAGAATTTTTGCAGCCTTTGACGGTTTCTCAATTTCACGTGAGGCCTTGGGGTTGGTTTCAAATTTTGGACTGGAAATTTGGGGGATTTCATTCTATTGTTAAGTCTTATGGTTGGCAAATTGGTTTGGAAAAACTTAAGAAAAAAAGAACAATTTCTTTTGCCTATTAGTTGTTTGTTGTTTCTTGTTTGTTCTGTTCCAGAGAGAGAAAAAATGAAAATGAAGTTGTGTGGTTTAAAAAACATCATACTAGTACTTGGATTTAATAATAATATTTTTGTAGTATGAAAGTCTAAAATCTTGATAAATCACACAATTGTTTTAACCGGATTCCATTATAGAATTTAGATTCCATACTAGTTTTTTCTTTTTGATCAAATTCTAAAATCTTGCTAGTTTAGAAATTGAAATTGATCTATATTCCATACTAGAAGGGAATTCAAACATATTCGTATGAAATTAAAAGATATAGTGCGTAATTCAGAAATATAGTATGAAAATGTAGTATGAAAATCGACCATATAGTATGARATTTTGACTATAAAAGATTAGTACGTAGTATGGAATTCATTCTGATTATGAATAGTATGAAATTTGACAATGTAGTATGGAATTCTTTCTGATTATGACTAGTATGAAATTCGACAATATTGTATGGAATTCGACCATGAGTAGTATAAAATTAATATGAATTTTATTTGAAAAACTTAAAGAAAGAAAAAGAAAATTAAAAAATAAAACAAAATTGGTAGTAAGGGTAAACTTGTACACTTATTTATTAAGTTTGATTAAATAGGAAATTAAAGAGTAAATGGAAAATTAATATTTTCAATGGATTGTTTAGGAAAGAGTTTTTCCTTTTTGGACTATATATATATAAATACACACACACACACACACACACACACACACACACAC
>BMAC01000004.1:3010903-3032073 GCA_014905375.1 Phtheirospermum japonicum | reverse complement strand
GTTGGGTTCAAATGAGAACCCGTCATTATATGTGAACCTAGGGACTCATCTTGACCATTAGATTGGATAATCTTGATGGTTGAGATCATGACATGTCAGCATGGTAATAATGTAAAAAATGCATTAATTAATTAAAAATAGTATTTTGGACATATATCAACGTTTACAAAGAGCACTACATTGTTCTTTGTAAAGCATAATAGATTAAGAAAAAAAAACACTACAATTGTATACAAAAGCATCGCAAATTTCGTCTATAAACTGCAAATTCAAAATTTTGAAATTAAACTCAAATCTTCAACAAAGCATAACTTTTTCAAATTTTATTCGTTTTGAATGAAATATATATCAAATTAATCACATTCTCAAGATCTACAATTTAAGATACATATTGCATGTTTTAAAACGTAATATATATATATATATATATAATTAAATTAAAAAAAGTGGACTGATTTTAGCACTACAGTACTGTGTAAAAAGCACAATGAACCTGGATATATAATTGCAATGTGCAATATTAGATCTAAGGCCAGGATTAGTCCCTAGGTTCACATATAATGACGGGGTTCTCATTTGAACCCAATCATATATATATATATATATATATATATATATATATATATATATATATATATATATATATATATAATGGAAACAACATAAAACCCTCCTAAAAATATAAACCCACAATATACGAGTTCTCTATATAATATAGAGAATTACAAGTTCAAAACTAAATAATATACATAATAATTACCAAACATGATAAATATCAAAAAAAAAAAAAAAAACTAAACAATTATATTTTGATAAGAAAGTCAAAATATTTTAATACAAAATAAATCAAGTATTATTAAATCCAACGTGACTCAACAGTTTATATCAAATAATTAAATTACTAAGATTGAGGCCGAGTATTTCGGTCAAGTAATTAAACACAATTTGAAGAGGTAGGAAAAATAGCTTTTTTGGTCCATTATATTTTCCACTTTTCAATTTAGGACCAAGATATTGTCTACTATCACACATATCCGAAGTTGGCAAACTCATCAAAAAAGGTAAAAAATTATCCCGATCAGGCTTTTTTGTTGACGTGGTGTGATTCAATAATTTCTTACAATTTTTCTTTTTCTTTTTAAATATTAATGAACATAAAAACATGAGAATGAAATCAATTTTGGTCCATTATATTGGCCACATTGCAAAAAAGGTACGTGACATTGACCATTATCAAACAAAATCTGCTAAGTTGGCAAATTCATCAAAAATGATTCAAAAAAGATTTGGTCGAGATTTTTGCTGACTTGGTGTGGTGCTATATTTTCATTTTTTCTATAATTATAAACATTACATATATGTTTTGCCCTCCTGTTTCTTTTCCATTTTTCTTTTATTTTTCCTTTAATCTAATCAATAAAACTTGAATCAATAAAAATGATTTAAAATCTAAGATAAATATAAAAATATAAAATAAATATTAAGAAATTGTAAAATAACTATAAAAATTTATACTAGTAAATGATTATTAATAAATATAATTAGATAATACAATTAGATATAAATATAAAACCATAAAATATATTATAAGAAATTATAAAACATACATATAATTTTATATGAATAAAATTAGATTTATTTTTATAAATATCTATAATTAAATAATTTTTTAAAATTCAATTTATATTTTTATATTTATTTCTAATTTTTTTAATTTTTTATTAATTAAAATCTTACTAATAATAAAAAATATAAAATTTTTATATTTATTTTATAATTTTGTAAGATCTACTTTATATTTTTTATTTATCACTGATTTTGTTTTTAAATTTCTTATTTAATGAAATATATTAATTTGATTCAAGTAAAAAGAATGAAGGGCAAATAGTTTGTCATCAATTTAATGTTTAAAGTTAATAAAAATGATAAGAAAATATAAACTAGCGCCACAACAGAAAAATGCCCCAATCAAGTTTTTTTGGTTCATTTATGATGAATTGACCAACTTAGTAGATGTGGTTTGATGATGGTCAATGCCACATACTTTTTCTGAAATATGGCAAATATAATTGACCAAAATTAATTTCTTTCTCAAGTTTCTTTGTTCAGTTATTGTTGAAAAATAAACAAAAATGATAAGAAATTATTGAGTAACGCCAGACCAGTAAAAAGTCCGACCGGGATAATTTTCTACATTTTTAGATAATTTTATCAACTTCGTGTATGTATTTTGATAATGGACAATGTCATGGTGCTAAATAGAAAAGTGAATAATATAATTGACCAAAAAACCAAAGTTCCTTGTAAGAGATACCCGTGATACTGAAAAAAGAATATCTTTTTTTTTAAGGAGTTGAATTTAGGCATACGCCTGTAACAACGACAATAATAATAATAAAAATACAAATCACACGTTGACTTGTTTTTGTTCTTCCGTGTGACGGAGGTCCAAGGACGTTGGATTTAACAACAAGAAGTTGACAAATTCCTCAAGGATCGGGAGCCGTTGTTTGTCATCATAACCGTACATGAGAGGCACCATCCGTGCCAGATTAAGAGAAGCTTCTTGAAAAGACAAGTGATTAAGATGGAAACACTCCTTGTTAAGGTGTTTCCATTCGCTTGCTATCATATCCATCATATGCTCACGCACTTGTTTATATGTTGAATCTTTGTGATCTTTCATGTAACACTCCATGTAAGAACCATCATTCCCATTTTGATGCTCGTCCTGTTAGTTAATCACCCCCAAACCATAATTGTTAGCATTCACGATTTCTTATTTTCTCTAGTGCTTTATAATCTAATGTCTCAATTCATATGAATGCTACTCGTACAAAATGATATATTTATTGTACATGTGATATTTGCATAGAGTATTGAAATGCTATGTGAAACTGCATGCTGTCATTAAGTATAGGGTCATTCTCATAGTTTTCAAAACTTAATTATCACCTTAGGCTAGGTTTCTATTTATATTTTACTCCAATCATCAATCGACCTTACGAATTTGGCTCACACCATCAAATGTTAACAATTGTTAAATTGAGGTATTTATAATATATAGAAAAGTGAGAGATATAATTGTAATATATTTGATGACATCATCAAATTCATCAATTCATTCAACAAAAAATCGATAATCAGTGTTCTAAAATGCAGTAAGAGTTAGTTACACGATTGGCCGGGAGTAGTAATATTTGGATAGGATTTGAACAAGGTTATAGGTGGATATAAATAATTGGAACTTCTACGTTATATTCACGTCACCATTATTCACTTAATAATAACAATTATATCAACTTTAGGTTTCCCATATTAGAATATCAAAGAATGTAAATGCAGAGAGGTGAGCGGAACATGGAGTACCTTCACGACCAGTGTAGTCATTTTCATAAATAAAATTAGAATATTGAGTCTAAAATAAAAAAAATAACATAGGCGTTTAATAGGGGTCAACCGCCTAATTCAAGACTCGTCGGGGCTAGTCAAAACAATGGTGTCAAAAATTCTGAAACCTGGCTTCTTTTGTTGTGCAGTTAAGCCAAACCTCATTCTTTAAAAGTAGTTTTTATTTAAAGCACCAATTATAATCATACCTCCGCACTCCCCAAGTCATCCCAAAGACGAAGAATGGCAGCTACACATGATACGAGTGTCGATGTATCATCCAAATGGATTGCGCCTTCATAGGCTGGACCGAGACCCAATAGATAGAATAAGTGGACAAGGACCACATGCACCCCCGAGCTCACCTTCCCATTAGCCAAATAATCTTCTGCTTTTGGCAAATCCCCCGAGGCAAACCACTTTGCTTCCACTAGAAATGCCCTGCACAAACTTGTCCACTGCAATAATATACAGAAAGAACAAATAATAAGGCTGGTCAAGGAATCAATATTAATTCATTGATCTAACTACAATTTAAGAAAAAAAGAAAAAAGAAATATCTTTCAAGATTACAAAAACCTCTCTACTGAGGAAGCAATTTGTGTAATTGCGCTAAACTCCAATTGCATTCTCGTAATTGACCTTAATTTGAATCATCTAATCAAGAAACACCCGACATTTACCGTTTGTTTAAGGGTGTTGATAGGGTTGTATCCATACTTTTCAGAGATGGTAAGACCTATCTCATTAGTGGTATCGAGAAGCGCTTTGTAACATGTCTTCATGTAAATAGGCAGCATATCCATGGACGCGTGGTCCCATCTGTGAACACATCATCCGAACATCATTCTTCAGTGATTACTCATTTGAGTTCATTATAAATGTACGCTTAATGTTTAATTTCAAAACTACCCATTTATGTTTCAAAATTACAAATACCACCTCCATATCTCTTTCTTTTTTACAAATTTCATCCTCAGTAGAGGAATATCTTTTTAAGTAAAATATAAATTTTAAGAGGAAGATTTAAAGGTATTTGTAATTTTGAAGTATAATTTTGAAATTATTGCAAACCTCAGGTGTAATTTCTGTGGTCATATTCGTGAATCACTGAAATTAAATAGCATTAAAAAAAAATAATTTTATATCATATATACTTGTCTACGGCCTCTGTGAAGATAGCCAACTCATCCAGTGTCCCATAAAGATCAAAAATATCATCGATCAAGTAAATAAAAGCGATGGACTGGGAAAGTTGGACTCTCTGCTCCGACAAGCTGATATCATCGATAAGGATGGCCATAGACCAAGTGTACCATTTTATTGGCTGATTTCTGGCCAGCTTTAGCTCCTCGGTTAAGCCCAGACCATTCCACCACCTAAAATTGAAAAAAAAAATTAAAAAAAAATAAAAATATATATATATATATATATATATATATAAATACATATAAATTTATAAAACTTGGTAAGACATAAAAAGTTGTGGGGTATTTCCCACCACCCCATTTCCTCCACGTATGTACTTTTATAAAATAAATAAATAAATTAGGTATATATGTTCACTAGCTGCACAGGAAAACTTTTATTAGTCCATCATAATTTTTGGAAAAAAATGCATAATTTTAATGGAGTTATGCACTTTTGTTAAAAAAGTAAGTATTTTTGAAAGCATGTCATTTTTACCATAATAGGAATTTTTGTTAAGAACAATAATTGTTTAAAAGAAGTCTTCGGTACATCTGGTGTACAACAATTTTTGTGAAAAATAAATTTAGTGCGTAAGAAAATCTTTGGTACTATTAGGCTAGAAATCGTAACAACTATATACGTGACTCAAGATTAATAGTTACAAACTTGTGATGAAGAAAGCTGAACACATCTTCTCGAGCAAACTAAAATAACAATATATATGTATAAAAATGTCAAACTGATCGAGCTCGATTCATGTCTAGATTGATTAATTAGGTTTATCAAGTTCGACCAGTTAATTAATGTTCTAACCAAATTCAAAACTGATATTTCCAAGGTTGATAAATTTGATTCATTTTTCTTACTTTGAAACTTGGAGCAATTCATCCTTGTATATGGATCGTCCGACGAGAAGATCCATATTCGACAGCTCTCCTAACAATTTCCCACATCCATTAATGCCCCTTAAATCATGATTTAGGAAGTTTTTCCTTCCGGTCACCCTTGTTATGCTCTTTTGAACAGGGTGCCTCAGTCTCATACGAACAATATTAGACCATTCATGATCATCCAAATTAGCTTCCAGGCGTTCATACACTTGTTGCTTGCTAAACTCCTCTGCCTCGTCAAGGATATTTTCTCCTTCAAAACTTACCTGAGTCGCTTCGTACAATTCTAACAATCCCTTTATATCCTGCTTTAATTCTCCTTTGAACTTTCCGTCCTCCCCCTTGAAATTGTTAAACACGTCTGTGGATAGCATAGATATGTCAGTAGAAACATACATGAGTCATATGATAATGTGATTTTGGGATAGTTACAATCAAACATTCTTTCGAAGTTTAAGTATCTATAATTATGAAAGATAAATAGATTTGGTTTTTAACGAGGACATAATCCTGCTAAAATTGCTAGGCGCTAATTAAATGACAATTCGACACATAAAAATGTACTTTTTAAAAAAAAATAATCTGCGGTTATGTTAATTTTATGAATATTTTGACCTGCGGATACATGATATCCTCGTTGTCTCAATAATCGAAATGAAAGAGCAATATCATGCAAAGAGCAACATCCGTAAATCCTATGGCTAGTTTTTACGTAATGCTGCTTGAGAATCGCTTGGATCTCGTCCTGATAATGGTGGCCGATGCCCAGCCGTTGGATTGCGTCCACAAAGATCAAGCTTCCAATCGGATCTTCATCCTTATTTCTCGACTCGATCAGTAAGTGTCTTACATCCTCCAGCTTTCGTTCATAGTCAGTGAAAAAATCAACCTGTATTTAATAATATTATTGACAATAGTCTTAAAAAATCGATAATAAAATAGAAACCGCAATTACTCACTGGAAATTGAAGCTGAGAAAAGTGTCCATTCAAATGATCCAGCTGATATTTCTGCGCAGTGTAAGCTATACATGCTAGCAGACGTGGTTTATTATTTATTGTCTTTCTAATACCAACAAATTTAGAATTAAAATCTGTAGAACAAGAATGGAACATAATTGGCAAGCCTATATTGACGAGCAGTGCCATGTAGAGAATACACTTAAGTTTCAGACCAAATTAAAAATTGAAACAAGCAGCCAAGAGAACACGCCTAAATTGTGAGGAGCTCTAGCCAATCATATTTTGAAACTCATGAATAAATTCACTTGTAGATTTCCTAGAACGGTGTGGTTTTATAGAGATTAATGATTACGACTAATGGTATATATATATTGATTGATTGAATGCAAAAGACGACAGGTCAAATCACACAAAAATGAGAGGCCAAAATTTGGAGACTTCAATGGTCGCCGAAAATAACAATAAAATCCCTATTTTTTTTGTCACTTTCAAGGGGAAAAAAAAATGTGTAAGGCGTGGTAAATTTAAGCGCACTTTGAAAAAAATTAAGCTTGAAAATATATTTTTAAATATTTTCATTATTTTATTTGTTATATTGTTATACAAAGTAAGAGAAAAAATACATGTTTAACAAATTTTTCTATATATTTTCCAATATAGTTAGCAAAATACTAATGATTTATACAAAATCAAGGTACTTTTCACGGTCATGTAAGATTGTCATACTTTACAAATCATAAGTTATATTTGAAAAGTATGAATTTCACAATAAAAATATGATATTTTATTGTAAAAATATGTTCATTTTCCTAAGACACTCTTACAATTATTTTTTCGAAATATTAATTATTTGATCCTTTTTTGTTGTCATTATAGATTTTGTAATATTTAGTTAAATTAAAAAAAAATCATGTTACTCGTCTAAAAGACATGCGTCTTTTCATGCCTACACGCGTCTAGGCGGTCAACAAAACAAGTTGACCGCCTTTTTACATGCATAGACACTAGGCAAGATATTTTTCGCGCGCCTCACGACTAGGTTCTGCCTTTTAGAACACTGGTCTCTGGGCAACAATTTTTTCTAAGAAATTTTTTTATACCTCCAATATTTTTTTTTTCGCTTACATTATATACATTTTTTTTGGGGTCGAGTTACCTTCCATATGAATTTGATAAATTACTTCATAAATTAAATTTCCCGCCAATAAAGTACCTGGAATATGCACACGTGCATTTTGCATGCGTATCTTAAGGATATATTTGTGTTTTAAACTTTAATTTGGGGGTAAGTTACTGATCTTATAAAATCTGGTGTAAAATCTGTAAGGAAAAAAAAAACTAAAAAATCGAGGTAAATTGGAAGTTTCATCCAATGATGAATATTTAATTTTCTATCAAATGAATTCCCAAAATCATTCTGGCAAGGGACGGTGGCGCTAAGAGAGATCTATGAGAACCGAAAAATCGAGCTGCTTATCAGAAAATTGTCGTTCCAAAGACTCGTCAGTGAAATTTCTCAGGATTTCAAAATGGACCTCCGATTCAAGAGCTATGTCGTTGCTACGCTTTAGGAGGTAGTGGGAGGCTTATTTGGTAGGTCTGTTTAAGGACACTAATCAACGCGCTATTGATGCTAAGAGGGTTATGATTATGCCTAATGATATCCAGTTGGCGAGGAGGATTAGGGGCGACATTGCTTAGGCTTTAATTTAGGGACTTGGATTGAATTTTCATTCCTCCTTTTCATTTATTGGTTTGGCGTAGAAATTGTCAGGGAATGGAATGGACTGGAGCTCTTGGTATTAAGATTTCGCATTGGTTTTAATAGTTGTGGTGTTGGAATAGGGCTGGGGTTTTCCTGGCCAAGAGATGTCGCCTCGGTGACAGCTACTCCTCCATGTTAGCATACACTATCATCATCATGCCATCCATAGAATGCATGGCCATGGTCCAAGAACAGACAAATAATCTTCTGCAGAAGAAGACAAAATGAGTTGCCCATTGTAGACCTCCATCTAGGGTTAATCTTGTCGTTTGGATGAGCCAATATCCTTGCCACATGTAGGCTTGTTCTATAGTATTCCTATAGCTCCAAATAGAGTCTTCATGTGTAATAGTCGCAATGCTCATTCTTGTAACCCTAGTTCATCATAATGGAAATCTACTTCTTTGCTTTCAAGATTACAGCGTTTGCACATCATGCATATGGAATCGAACTTGTTTCACATGGTATCAGAGCATGTATATGACCTGTCTCTCTCTGTCATGCTGCAGCTCCATTTAATTGATATTCGGCCCTTCTGCAGCTTTTCATTTATTGCTTCTGTATTTCCCTTTTTGATCAAACATCATGTCTCAAACTTTTGCTGCACCTACCTCAAGCCTTCCTGATTCGGTCATTCAGTTACAAAACCAATTAATTAGCATCAAACTCAATGATAATAACTATCACTAGTGCAGAAATAGTTTTCTAGAACGCCCTGTTTCAGTTATTCTAGAACGCCCTACCCAGACGTTCTGACAAGAGCTGTTCTAGAATATCTGATTTTCCAGAACAACTTTCTGAGGCGTTCTAGAATATCCGATATTCAAGAACGGTTATTTGAGACGTTCTAGAAAAAAAATTTACCCTTTCTAGAAAATAGTTTTTTCCGGTTAATCTGTTCTAGAAAATAACATTAGAACGGTTACAAAAAGGACGTTCTAGAATATATATTTTCTAGAACGTCCTTACGAAAGAGACGTTCTAGAATATACATTTTTCAAAACGTCTTTTCAAAAAGGACGTTTTAGAAAATAAACTTTCCAGAACGCCTTTGAGAAAAGACGTTCTAGAATATTCATTTTCCAGAACGTCTTTTCGAAAAAGACCTTCTAGAAATACATTTTCTAGAATCCTTTGTGAAAGACGTTCTAGAAAATAAAATTTATGGAACGTCTTTACGAAAGAGACGTTTTATAATATATATTTTCCAGAACGTCTTTCCAGAAATACGTTTTAGAATATACATTTTCTAGAATGCCTTTGTTAAAGAATTCTAGAAAATAAACTTTATAAAACGTCTTTACGAAAAAGACGTTCTAGAATATACATTTTCCAGAACGTCTTTCCAAAAAGACGTTCTAGAATATTCATTTTCTAAAATGCCTTTGAGAAAGACGTTCTAGATTTGACAATTTTGGAATTCCGAGTTTTTTTTTTCCAGATCTTTTCATCCTCGTAAATTACGATTTTTTCACAAAACACCTTCCAACAAATAAACTATGTTTATTATAAGAAACAAGGCACTAATAAATACCTTCTAATCCTCAAGAATAATCCCCAAAAAGCTGGAACGATGCCTGCAACCACCAATAAATGTCAGACGTGGACCGGAAGGGTTTTTCGGTGAACCCCCTCCGATGCTTAAGTTAGTATATGGAGAGAATTAGAGAAAGTAATTGATTGTTTTGAAAGAATGTGTGTGTACCTTTCTGTACTGTTTTGACTATCTATTTATAAGTCTACTTTTTTAGGGTTTCCATGAAATGAGGGCCCTTTTAGGCCACGTCATCCTTCTAGAATTTTTTATCCCTTACTCTTGCTTCAAGCTAGAGCCCTGAAATCTTTTTTATGATCAAGAAGTAGATCGTAAGACCTAGAGATGTATTCACAGCCTAAGATGAGAACTGCCCCTGATTTGGAGACCTGAAGAGAAATTGCTCTTGATCTCTTTTTATCCCGAAACAATTACTCCCCCCTACTATGGTTGTATTTCCTTAGAATATGACCATAGTAAGTTTTATTGCTCTCCATCCGATAACCAAGACCTTGAGCTAACAAGCCATTGCATTTTTATTTTTATGATCTCCAATTACCTCCCTGGCTAAAAATTTTTTCCCTCAACCTCGAGCAGTTCGCTCTTCTTTACTGGGGCTTTCAGCCTTGACCTCGAGCTATTCTCTTTTAGCCCTGAACTAGAGCTAATTTCCTTGTTCTTTCCGGTTCCTTTGACCTCGAGCTGTTGGCTCTTCTGAATTGGGGATTTTAGCCTTGGCCTCAAGCTGTTTAGCCCTGACCTAGAGCTAATTTCTTTGTTCTTTCTGGCCAGGATTTTTCCTTTAACCTCGAGCTGTTGGCTCTTCTGAATTGGGGATTTTAGCCTTGGCCTCAAGCTGTTTAGCCCTGACCTAGAGCTAATTTCTTTGCTTTTCCAGCAAGAAATTTTCCCATGACTTCGAGCTGTTTACTCTTGGGATTTTAGCCTTGGCCTCGAGCTGTTGGCTCTTCTGAATTGGGGGTTTTAGCCTTGGCCTCGAGCTGTTTAGCCCTGACCTAGAGCTAATTTCTTTGCTTTTCCAGCAAGAAATTTTCCCCTGACCTCGAGCTGTTTACTCTTGGGATCTTAGCCTTGGCCTCGAGCTGTTAGCTCTTCTGAATTAGGGATTTTAGCCTTGGCCTCGAGCTGTTTCGGCCCAATAAGCACATCCCACCGGTTTTTTAGGCCCAATTAAAGCTGTACCTCGAGCTGCTGCGGCCCAATAAGCGCATCCCATTGTTTTTTAGGCCCAATTAAAGCAGTACCTCGAGCTGCTGCGGCCCAATAAGCGCATCCCATCAGTTTTTTAGGCCCAATTAAAGTCGTACCTTGAGCTGCTGCGGCCCAATAAGCGCATCCCATCGGTTTTTTAGGCCCAATTAAAGTTGTACCTTAAGCTAATTTTAGGGTTTTTCCTTCTCCCTAGAGAGGGTGTCTTTCCCGCTTCTTATCAAAAACTTTAAACTTCCTAGAACCTTTTGTTTACTCCATTTGTTCCCTATTTTTACTTGGTGTTTAGAATTTCTTTAGCTCTGACAAGTTCTTTCCTCTGACATCTTTATTACTTAAATCTTCAAATCTTCAAATCTTCAAACAACCGCCAGATTGTTCTTGAGTTTTCCAAGAATTAAGTTCTCTGAATAGCTATTATTTGATCCCTTCTCCTTAATATCCCTTTGCTTATATGTGTTTGTTGCTTTTGTTATTTTATTGCTGTTATTATCAATTTCCCATAATGTCTGCCCCCTCATCATCGCACACTACCACCGACGACATGAGGCTCGCACTCATCCCTCCCCCTGAGCAGGGTGAGAGATCGGGATCTCTAGGGCATACTTCATCTCCCCAGAGTGAATCTTCTTCGGCTCCCCAACATTCGAGGGAACCTTTATCCTCTACGCTTCCCATATTAGATCCCCGTCACATACCTTGTACCATATCCAATAAAACTTTGGGGTATATTCATTCCAAAAAGAGGAATTCCTTCCTCCTATCAGTTAATCCTTCCTTCCCCTGATGATAGAGCCCCTCATCCACCTCCGAACTGTTTGACATTCTTTCTCGGTCACCTCTACCCGGATGATAGCTTCTTTCTTGGCCAATTAGATGGGGGCCTGCGTTTTCCGATACCTCCTTTGTTAATGAAAATTTTGCGTCTCTACGAGATTCCCCTTAATCAATTCGCCCTGAACTCCTTTAGGGATATGGTGGGCTTCATAATGGTAGCTCAATATCTAGGAATTAAACCTACCGCATCCCTATTCTTTTCACTTTTTCAGGCCAAACCTCTCAACCCTCCTGGCTTTTTCTATTTTTCTTCTCAGGGGATGCCAAATTTTTATGCAAAGCTCCCACCTCGAACCAAGAATGGAGACAAAAATTCTTTTTTGTCAGATCTTCTGAATCTTGGGATTTTCCCACTAAGTGGATATAGCAGATCCCCTTTCAACGAAAATATAATACCAAAAAGCGTTCACAAGGTGCCCAAAACCTCGTCGACCGTATCACTCGCAGGCCCTATGACTTATCTCATCTTATTCGACCTTCTTTGCTTTACCATTATGGTCTTAGCCCACTCAAGTCCCCCCTTGAAGCGGACATTGGTAATCCACCCAACTCTACTCTTACGCTGCTCCTACTTGTCTATATTTTCCATACCCTTGGCTTCATTTTTTCGCAGACACACTGTTCAAGAAACTGCTAGCTAAACCGGGAGAGGCACGGGAAAAGGTCGTGTCAGTGGGTCGAGCTCTTCCCAAATCAACCCTCGAGCCTCCCATCGCTACAGGCTCCGAAGAACCTCCTTCTAGACCAGCGTTAACAGGGGCTGAGCTTCCGCCGGCCAAAAGGTCCAGGACTGCCCTTTATAAAGGTCCTTCTCCCTCAACCCCGAATCAGTCATTCTTCACGCAAAGTGTTTTGAGGAATGAAGATGGCTTCACCGCAACCCACTATGTTTGTAACGCCCCGGTTTCACTTTAGTCAAAATAGGATTTATATTTAAGAAAAATATGACGAAACCTTGGCGTGACAATAAATGTCAAGACTTTCAAACTTTACGCAGCGGAAATAAACATAATATAAATAACCAAATCACCATCAAAGGAAATTTATAATCAAAAACGCGTTTTTATTTCTGGTTCTACTTTTATTTTAAAACAATGAAACCAGTTTGGAAACACAAAACCAACATCAATATTTTTATTCCTCTACTCGTCTCCCATACGATCGACATCTTCGTCCATACCTGAAAAAAAATATCGTTGATTTAGGATGAGCTCAACGTACTCAATAGTTACACTGACTTAACCAATGCAAAATCATACAACTCACAAATAGTACAATCGATCATAGAATTCATAGTTTTATCCTTTGAGATAGGCGCTGCCCCTGGTGTCAAATCAATTGTGAACTCGACTTGACGACTGGGCGGTAATCCTGGTAACTCTTCCGGAAAAACGTCCTTAAAATCTCGAACGATGGGCACTTCGTGCGGTGTCACCTCGACCGCTGGATTGCTCACCAAATTCACCAGGAAACCTTGGCATCTCTCCTTCTTCAACAGCTTCATGGCCTTCATTGCCGTTATCACTTGTGGCACCGTCTTGGTCTTGGCTCCAAAGAACTTGATCTCTCCACCTTCTGGGAGTTTGAAAGTTATTTCTCTTTCGCGACATTGTATCTTCGCTTGATACTTCGTGAGCCAGTTCATTCCTAATATCAAGTCGAAATCCTTCATTTCGATCACATACAAGTCCGCCTCGAGATTCTTTCCTCCTACATCGATCTTCACTCCCTTATCCATCAAGTTCGTGACCATTACGTCTCCGGATGGTAAACCAACTTCTAAGGGTTCCTCTACTCTAGTGCTCTTAACTTCAGTTAAATCACGAAATTTCTTCGACACAAAAGAGTGCGAAGCACCCGTATCAAAAAGCACAAAAGCAGGAATTCCTGAGACGGTTAACATACCTGTTATAACTCCAGGATTCTCTTCAGCCTCATTGCGTGCCATGGCATACATTCGAGCATTTCCTCCATTGGTTGGTCCTGGCTTTGGCCCTCCACCGCCTTGTTGCCTTTGACCATACACAGGACAGAACTGCGTTGCATGCCCACTCTGACGGCAGCGGTAACACTTTCCTTGCCCTAGAAGGCACTCACCAAAATGTCTCTTACCGCAATTTTGGCACATGGGCTTGTTGTCCATCCCTTGCTGAAAGTTCCCGCCACCAGTCTTCTGTTGCTTGGCTTGGTTGGAACTTCCTCCTACCCACTTCCTCTTGTCCACCGAAGCCGTGGGTTTAGACTTCACCTCATCCATTCCAAGACTTGACTCCACGTCTTGGGCTCTTTTAACCATTTCCGAGTAAGGAAGGTCGCCTTGTGCTGATAAGATACCCGCTAGTTGAGCCCTCAAACCTCTTTTGAACCTCAACGATCGTTTGGTCGAAATGGGGTGGGTTTTCTTCATTAACCCTATTCCCGCTTCTTCTTTCCTTTGGAAAACCTCTTCACGGTTTTCCTTGGGAGTTTCTTCTTTGGCTAAGCGCCACAAATGATGTTTTGGTCAACAAAATAACCTCATCGTGTCGAACTCCGAAAAGTCGTAACTAATGAAAGTCTCCATTCCTTGGAGAGCAATCATACCCATAGCATCAACAACCATTCCCAATACAACACATTCATATCCAAAATATAAACATCCATACCCAATACAATGCAATCATAGAATAACATGGAATTTAAATTAATGATTAAACAATTGCAATGAACTTTTGTACCTTGAGGATATCGATGAACGTTCGACGAGGAGGAATGAAAACTATTTAAGTAATCTAAATATTTATTTTATAAACTTTTTTTTTTTATTTCACAAACGAAACGAGTCTACAGAACCAATCAAAACCTTGGCTCTGATACCACCGGTGGTAGTGCAAGCTCGTAAGCCAACTCCCCGATTCTCCTGAGAATCTCAAACGGCCCTATGTACCTTGGCTTCAACTTCCCCCTTTGACCAAATCTCACTACACCTCGGACCGGCGCTACTTTCAGAAACACCTTATCGCCTACCTCAAAATGCAGATCTTTTCTTCGTCGGTCCGCATAAGATTTTTGCCGATCCTGCGTAGTCCTAATTCGATCTCGGATTGTGGCGATGTGTTTAACCGTCTCTTGGACTAGTTCGGGGCCCAAAATCTTTCTCTCCCCTACTTCGTCCCAGTACAAAGGAGACCTACACTTCCTCCCATACAAAGCCTCGTATGGAGCCATACCAATGGTTGATTGGTAACTGTTGTTGTAAGCAAATTCCACCAATGGTAATAAGCCTTCCCATTGACTTCCCAAGTCAAGTATGCAAGTTCTCAGCATATCCTCTATGACCTGGTTAGTCCTCTCAGTCTAACCGTCTATTTGTGGATGATAAGCCGTACTGAACTTCAATTTAGTGCCCAAAGCACTTTGCAAGCTCTTCCAAAAGTTCGAAGTGAACCTCGTGTCTCTGTCCGACACAATTGAGACCGGTACTCCGTGCAACTTAATAATTTCTCGAATATAAATTTGGGCATATTGTTCCATGTTGAAGGTCATCTTGATGGGTAAAAAGTGAGCCGACTTGGTTAGACGATCTACTATCACCCAAACTGCCTTGTTACCTCTCGTCGATGGCGGTAAACCTACCACGAAATCCATCGAGATATGCTCCCACTTCCATTCTGGAATCTCTAGTGGTCTAAGCAAACCTGACGGTCGTTGGTGTTCGGCCTTAACTCGTTGACAAACTAGACACTTTCCCACAAAAGTGGCAATGTCTCTCTTCATGCTCCTCCACCAAAACACTGTCTTCAAGTCCTTATACATCTTGGTACCACTAGGATGTGCAGTGTAAGGAGTACAATGGGCTTCTTCCATAATTTCTTTCCTTAGATCCTCGTCTTTTGGAACACAAATCCTCCCTTCGTAAAACAAAGCTCAATCGTCTGCTAAAACAAAACCTTTGATGGTTCCTTTCCGCATTCTCTCCTTCATCTTGCTTATGAAACCATCTCGAGTTTGAGTTTCCTTAATCCTTTCTCTCAAAGTTGGTTGCACCACTAAGGATGCTAAGATCCCCTTCGTGTTCTTTGGAGGTATTACCATTTCGATCTTCATCTTGGCGAAATCCTCAACCAACTTCTCTTGTTCGGAAAGTAAACTCATCAGTCCTCCTTTACGACTCAAAGCATCAGCTACTACATTCGCCTTCCCTGGATGGTAGCTAATGGTACGGTCGTAGTCCTTAACCAATTCCAACCATCTTCTTTGACGCATATTCAACTCCTTCTGAGTGAACAAATACTTCAAGCTCTTATGGTCGGTGAAAATCTCACACTTGCCTCCATACAAGTAGTGTCTCCAGATCTTCAAAGCATGAACTACGGCCGCGAGTTCCAAATCATGCGTAGGGTAGTTTGTCTCATGGGTTTTGAGTTGTCGTGATGCATAAGCCACTACTTTCCCATGTTGCATCAGGACGCAACCCAAACCCTGTTTCAACGCATCGCTATAAATAACGAAGTCCTTCGTTGGGTCGGGAATTATCAAGACGGGTGCGGAAGTGAGCCTTCTCTTCAGCTCTTGGAAACTCTCCTCGCACTTCGTGCTCCAAACAAACTTCTCCCCTTTCCTCGTAAGTCGATTCATCGGCACAGCTATCTTAGAAAATCCTTCGATAGTAGCCTGCTAGACCCAGAAAACTGCGAACTTCACTCGCATTCGTGGGGGTGGCCCATCCATTTATTGCTTCAACCTTAGATGGATCCACTTCTATCCCTTGAGCAGTGACGATGTGACCAAGGAACACTACTCGGTCCATCCAAAACTCCCACTTACTGAATTTCGCATACAACTTCTCCTTGCGAAGTGTTCCCAACACTATTCATAAGTGTTCTTCGTGCTCTTCTTGACTCTTCGAAAAGATCAAGATGTCGTCGATAAAGACTATGACGAACTTATCCAAGTAGGGGTGGAAAACCCTATTCATCAAATCCATGAATACTGTTTGAGCATTTCTTAGCCCGAAAGGCATCACAACAAACTCATAGTGTCTATATCTCGTCCTGAAAGCAGTCTTCGGAATGTCACTCTCCTTGATCTTCAACTGATGATACCCCGACCTTAAGTCGATCTTAGAGAAGACACTTGATCCTTTCAATTGATCGAATAAGTCTTCGATTCGAGGTAATGGGTACTTGTTCTTTATTGTGAGTCGATTAAGTTCTCTATAATCGATACACATTCTCATTGACCCATCTTTCTTCTTAACAAAGAGAACCGGTGCTCCCCACAGTGAAACACTCGGTCGGACAAAACCTAAATCCAACAACTCTTGGATTTGTGCCTTTAGCTCTTGAAGTTCCTTCGGTGCCATCCTGTAAGGTGCCTTTGAGATAGGTGCTGCCCCTGGTGTCAAATCAATTGTGAACTCGACTTGACGACTGGGCGGTAATCCTGGTAATTCTTCAGGAAAGACGTCCTTAAAATCTCGGACGATGGGCACTTCGTGCGGTGTCACCTCGACCGCTGGATTGCTCACCAAATTCACCAGGAAACCTTGTCATCTCTCTTTCTTCAACAACTTCATGGCCTTCATTGCCGTTATCACTTGTGGCACCGTCTTGGTCTTGGCTCCAAAGAACTTGATCTCTCCACCTTCTGGGAGTTTGAAAGTTATTTCTCTTTCGCGACATTGTATCTTCGCTTGATACTTCGTGAGCCAGTTCATTCCTAATATCAAGTCGAAATCCCTCATTTCGATCACATACAAGTCAGCCTCGAGATTCTTTCCTCCTACATCGATATTCACTCCCTTATCCATTAAGTTCGTAACCATTACGTCTCCGGATGGTAAACCAACCTCTAAGGGTTCCTCTACTCTAGTGCTCTTAACTTAAGTTAAATCACGAAATTTCTTCGACACAAAAGAGTGCGAAGCACCCGTATCAAAAAGCACAAAAGCAGGAATTCCTGAGACGGTTAATATACCTGTTATAACTCCAGGATTCTCTTCAGCCTCTTTACGTGCCATGGCATACATTCGAGCATTTCCTCCATTGGTTGGTCCTGGCTTTGGCCCTCCACCGCCTTGTTGCCTTTGACCATACACAGGACAGAACTGCGTTGCATGCCCACTCTGACGGCAGCGGTAACACTTTCCTTGCCCTAGAAGGCACTCACCAAAATGTCTCTTACCGCAATTTTGGCACATGGGCTTATTGTCCATCCCCTGTTGAAAGTTTCCGCCACCAGTATTCTGTTGTTTGGCTTGGTTGGAACTTCCTCCTACCCACTTTCTTTTGTCCACCGAAATTGTGGGTTTAGGCTTCACCTCATCCATTCCAAGACTTGACTCCACATCCTGGGCTCTCTTAACCATCTCCGAGTAAGGAAGGTCGCCTTGTGCTGAAAGAATACCCGCTAGTTGGGCTCTTGAACCTCAACGATTTCTTCAAATCGGTGTCCACCAGGTGTGTAGCGAAACGGCTCAACTGGTTAAACCTCCTCTCGTACCCAGTGACCGTCAAGCTCCCTTGTTTGAGATTCAGGAACTCGGTCTCCTTCCGATCGCGATACGAGCGCGGGAAAAAATTCTCCATAACCACCGTCTTGAACTTGTTCCAAGTGAAGGCGTCTCGCTCCGCCTCTGAACAGGTTCTCCAATAACCTTCCCACCAGTGGTCAGCATCTTCAGTTAGCTGAAAAGTGGCACACGTGACCTTCTGCACGTCGTCGCACGCTATCATTCGAAAGATTCTTTCAAGCGACCGGAACCACTCCTCCACTGCATCGGGTCCATCTCTCCCATTGAAAGTTTGTGGTCGGTACTGGCGGAACTGATCCACTGCTCTCGGATTGTTACCTCCATTCCCCAAACCGTTATCTTGAAGGCGTTGGAAGAAGTTAGTGAAAACCGTATCCATAGCCTCAACGGTCGTTTGGTCGAAGTGGGGTGTGTTTTCTTCATTAAACCTGTTTCCGTTTCTTCTTCCTAGGTTTGACGCCATATCCTAATATCATCAAAGTGTTTCCATTTCTTCTTCCTCGGTTTGACGCCATATCCTAATATCATCAAAGTGTTTACTTGGTTAATTACGATATATCTCGCTCAATATACGTCGTAAGATTTGTAACTTGTAACCACCACACACCACAGAAAAACACAAACTAGAATTCAGCGAAAAAGTTAGCAGAACATCAACCATTCCCTTGATACTAGCAATATCATTTTCGTACAACCAAAAGAAAGTAGCAATCAAACCAAAACCAAAACAAGTCCAAAATAGAGTCCAAAACAAAAAAACAACGTACGAGGAAAAGTAAATATAAGATACTCAAAGTCAAACGTAAACAAGGCAGGAGACCATCAATCTATAATGACGATCGCCTTTCTCTTCCTCGAAGAGCCTCCTTCCTTCGAGGGGTCGTCACTGGGTGGCTTAAGTCTCGGACAGCGAGGAGTGGTATGCCCCAGAGTGTAACAACTGTAGCACGCTACTTCGTACTCCCCTTTCTCTTTCCCTTTAGAAACCTCTTCACGGTTTTCTTTGGGAATTTCTTCTACCGAAAAGTCCCCCTCTTCCACTGGTTCACCACCCTCAATATCATCCTCTTCGGGATCTTCTTTAGGCTCCTCCTCGGGATTCTCTTCGGGATCCTCCTCGGGGTCCTCCTCTTCTTCCTCTGCGACAACCGCCGAGGCTTCTCCCTTTGACCCTCCAACTTCTTCCTTCGTGGTTTTTGTCTCCTTGGGCACCTCCTCCAGTGGAAAAGTAGACAACCACTCACCCACTAAATGGTGGATGAACCTCTCGTAGTCGACTACGATATGAAGACCAGGAAACTGAATCCTCGGAAGTCTAGCACATAAATAGTCCCCTCGGTGTCTCCATTGCATCGGTAGTCGCTCCACCGTGTGCTGAACTGCCTCGAGGCCAGTAGTGGCACTCCCATCCGCTTTGGCCAAGAGCCACAAACGGTGCTTGGTCAACAAGTAAGACCCCACCGTATCAACCTCCGAAAAACCATAATTCTTGAAAGCCTCCATGCCTTGGATTGTCATCATACCATTAGCATCAACAACCAATCCCAAGACAAAGCAATCACATCCATAGTATAAACATCCATACCCAATACAATGCAATCATGGTATAACATGGAATTTAAATAAATGATTAAACAATTATAATGAACTTTTGGTACCTTGAGGATATCGACGAATGTTCGACGAGGAGGAATGAAGATTATTTAAGTAACCCAAATATTTATTTTATAAACTTTTTGATTTTTACAAAACGAAACGAGTCTACAGAACCAATCAAAACCTTGGCTCTGATACCACCTTTGTAACGCCCCGATTTCACTTTAGTCAAAATAGGATTTATATTTAAGAAAAATATGACGAAACCTTGGCGTCACAATAAATGTCAAGACTTTCAAACTTTACGCAGCGGAAATAAACATAATATAAATAACCAAATCACCATCAAAGGAAATTTATAATTAAAAACGCGTTTTTATGTCTAGTTCAACTTTTATTTAAAACAATGAAACCAGTTTTAAAGAAAAACAAAACCAACATTCACATTTTTATTCCTCTACTCGTCTCCCATCCGATCGACATCTTCGTTTGTACCTGAAAAATGTTGTTGATTTGGGATGAGCTCAACGTACTCAATAGTTACACTGACTTAACCAATGCAAAATCATACAACTCACAAATAGTACAATCGATCATAGAATTCATAGTTTTATCGTAGAAAATAAGTTGACTGCAGCTAAAACGCGCCGGGATATACCCGATGACCCTTTTCCCCGGTCACAGACACATTTGGTCTCTGGTTTTAATTCGTGGTTATAGCACGCTGGGATAAACCCAATGACCCTTTTCCCCGGTCACAGACACATTTGGTCTACGGCTATATTAGTTTTTGGAAATATAGAATCGCATGATACACATAGCACATAAATTTGAGTACATAAAATTTAACATAGGTAAGTCAGTGGTCCCTACCTCGTAAAATGTCGTGGAAAGTCGAGTGAATGCACGTATTGAATCCTAAGTCCCCTTAATGCTCGTCACCTAATAAATTAGAAAAATATATTTAATTAGTATTTTTCCTATTTAAAATAGTAATAATAATAATAATAGTAATAATAATAATAATATGTATAATAATAATAATAAAATAATAATATAAATGTAATAATAATAATATAATAGCAATAATAATTAAAAGGACTGGAGTGCAGTTTTATAATATGTTTGGGGGCTGGATGGGGGTTATTGGTAATCCGGGGGTTCAATTGAAAAGGGGTTAGGAAGCTGGGGGGTCAATCTGCAAATTTGGAAAATTTGGATTAAAAGGGGTTTCAATCCCTAATCCTTTCAAAACCCGTCT